>JADBJO010006779.1:88242-90742 GCA_016801955.1 Conus betulinus
CTGTTGTGACATCAATTTGTTTTGATGTCATTTGTTCTTTTATATTCTTTTTCGTCGGTTTGACGTTTTTTCCCTTGTGTTCACTGTTTGCTGTTTCCTGATGAAAGGTCTAAGACCCGAAAGCTTGAGCGTTTATTACTTTAAAAAAAAAAAAAAAAAGGACTTCAAAGTACTCAAATTTCATATTGTGTTTATTGAAGTCCAGCAGTCGTTTTTATACATTAGTTGTTTAGTAAGTTAGTGAGCCGTTTAGTTTGCTATTTAGTTGGTAAGTTATATATAGGTGAGACAGACAGACACAAAGACAGACAGACAGAGACTGAAACAGAGAATCACGGAGACAGTAAGAGAATCACGCCCTAAAGTTCACAGGTATATCTCTTAGATGATGCCTAGGTGGGAAAACACTTTTAGTTTTGTTGTCCTTGGAAGGCATGTAAGTCACTGTTGTTGAAGAGTGTTGTGATACAGGAGAACTGCTGCTCCTTCGTTAGTATCATGGTTAGTGTCCCCGCCTGCCACGCGTGAGACAGTGGTTCAGTTCCCCGCCGGGGAGATATTTTTTTTCTCCAGCACCTTTGAACATTGTCAGAGTTTTAGAGTCGTCTCTCTCTCCTCTCTCTCTCTCTCTCTCTCTCTCTCTCTCTCTCTCTCTCTCTCTCTCTCTCTCAATAATTGCCCGTAACACTACACTACCTCCCTAGCTTGTCTGCCGTAATTATAGTCTGTCTGGCTTTTCCATTTTCCTAATCTGCTTTTAGAAGTTTTTCCACTTCTGCCAAGGCAATGCGAAAGTTTGTTGTTCTTGAAATATGCCAGTGTTTTCTTTGTTTTCTAATCTCTCTCTCTCTCTCTCTCTCTCTCTCTCTCTCTCTCTCTCTCTCAATAATGCCGTAAATTTCTCTAGACTGGTGTGCCAACAAAACGTTTATCGTCATAGGACCACATTTCCATATGTTGTTAGTAACCTCAAATGACACCTTTACAAACGAAATCAGCCACGTGGTATCAACCCTCCCTTTCCATTTCTCTCATTTATTTACTCGAACTGTATTTGTTGCATTCTTGATTTATTCAATCATTTATTACTTTCTCATTTACGTCCAACTTCGTTTTCATTCTGCCCATCGTTTGTTCGTTCTTATTCTTTCTTTGCTATGTCTATGAATCTCCATGAAAGGGGGAGGGGGGTAGAGTTAGGGGGGGGGGGGGAGTTCTTCATCATTTTCATTTATGTTCGTGTTTATTTGTTACGTAATTGGGTATTTATTTCTTTATTTACAGAGATAGAGAGAGTTACAGAGAGAGAGAATGAGGTCGTGGGAGGGGGACACAGAAAGAGAGTGAGGCGAGAGCTCTTATCGTTTGTATTTTGGTAGCACAGGCACACGTCTGATCAAGTCAGCATATAGTAACAGTTCATAGTGTAGAAGTGTATAATGTAATTTATTCAAGAACTCTTTGGGCTTGAGGATGAAAACTGTTTTCTTGGTCTATGTGTTCTGGATTTGGAAAACCGAAAATGTAGCAATTCGTAATATTTTGAAAGACGATCAGGACGATTTTTCACGATCTTTCTAGCCTTCACTTTCACTCGACGTTCACGCTGTCCAGTTAGATTTACCTGTGTTTTACTCACTCACTCACCACTCTACTGCACACAATTACCAAACTGTTTAAAACATTTTCATTTTTACCGAACTGTTTAAAAAACATTCTTATTTTTACCAAACTTTTTAAAACATTCTTACTTCTAAAACGTAAAAGAAAACGTTAAAATGGACTGAAGAAAACTGATTAAAAACCTTCGAGGACTTGTGAATTAATGTGGATGCTTCTTAGTTGTTGTAGAAAATATATCCGTGACTGGCACACAAAAAATCAAAGGGGTTCAGTCCCTTCACCCGGATGGCCGGGAAAAAGTAGGATTTGCACGACCGTCAAAATCACGGCTCTCATCACACGGGTTTGGCCGGGTGGACTATCCACGGCTTTGGCCGTCGCCAGTAAGTTGGAAAAGAGTTAGACCGGAGCAGGTTTTTTTTTTTCACCCGGACGAGCAGCGCATGGCTGAGCTTTGCACGGCCAGGTCCGGGTCCACTGTGCACACAGCCTTACGCCTTCACGCGCTTCGGTTCGCTGCTTTGTCTGTCAGCAGGAGCTTATAATACATAAACAAATAAATAGATAAAAATCAATAAACAAATAACCTACCGAGCCGATCGTAAAGAAACTTGATGGAAAGACAGAACGAACTAGTGAAATTATTGCGCAAATCTTGATCACAGGTTGTATCCATGATTTTTTTTTTTTTCTCACGTTCTTCGAAACTAATAGGGCATTTATTTTGACATTTTTTTTATTTCTTAAGAATTAATAAGTGGAGACTCTCTCTCTCTCTCTCTCTCTCTCTCTCTCTCTCCCCTCTCTCCCTCTCTCTCCCCCCCCCCCCCCCTCCCTCCCTCTCTCTCTCTCTCTGTGCACCTTTACCCCACACTCC
>JADBJO010006779.1:95742-98242 GCA_016801955.1 Conus betulinus
TGGATGGGGGCTCAGAGCCAAGTTAAATAAAATTTGATTATTTTCTACGAAATGTTATTGGTTTCCCGTCACCTTTGTGCAGGCCCAATGTTAGTGACAGAGTGTGTGTGCACATGCGAGAACGCATTTTGGTTGTGAAAACGTAAATTCTTCTGTCTATACCCCCCCCCCCCCCCCCCCTCCCCTTCCTGCATCCCTGCATATAATAATCATATTTTGATAATGAGGGGGAGCGTCGGAGTCCCGTCACACTGGGTGTTACTGTTTTTTTTCTTACATCCTGCTATTTTGCTTAGTTTTTACTGTTCCCATGTCTAACTACTTTTCCTGTGTTACATTGTTTTTCTGTACCTGACTACTTTTCCTGTGTTTTTTTTTTTCTGTATCTGACTACTTTTCCTGTGTTACTTTTTTTTTGGGTATCTGACTACTTTTCGTAAGTTTGCTTCTTTTTTTCCCTCTACGTCTTACTACTTTTGCCACATTTCACTGTTTTTCTGTATCTTATCACTTTTTCTGTATTTTGGCTTCTCTCTTCCAAGTTTACTGTTTTTCGCATATATCAATACTTTTCTTATGTTTTGCTGTTTTACTGTATCTTACAACTTTTTTCTGTGTTTAACTGTTTTTCCTCTATCTTACAATTTTTTCCTTATCTTCCTACATTTTCCTGACACTGGCTATTCCTACGTTTAGCTGTTCAACCTGTACCTTGTCACCATTCCTGTATTTCCTACTTTCACCTCCATCTCAAAGCTTGTCACCATATCTTACTGAGTTTCTCACGTTTTACTGTCTTCCTATAACTTACGTTTTTTCGACGGCTTTATACCTTTTCCCTATATATTACTCATTTTCATGCTATGTTTTCCTAGTGGAAAGGAACTCAAGGGGAGAGCTTCATAGGAGATATGCAGAGAGGAAATTTCCCTCAAGCCCTGACTATACCGGCAGATTTCTCAGTCCTGTAAATGTGAACCTGCTCCATTTTGTTTTCAGACAGCACAGTGAGTTCAGTCGGAATCCATTGTTTTTTAAGAAGCTGAGCAGAGTACAAACTACAATATCTGGTCTCATGCCGCTCTTCCTGATGATCTCTGAAAGGTTTTTTCTCTTTACGGGAGGTCTCTTGTGCTCTCCACTCCACTCCATCCAATGAAAACAAGCTTTCATGCTCTGGACGTCACAGCTGTTCCAGACCATGATTGGGGGCTCTTGCTGTGTGGAATGTCAATGCTGGATATTTTTGGTGATGTAGTATTTCCTTTTGGCGGTGGTAACCGCATGTTCGATCTCTTTAAGCGCTTGGTTGTGATTCCATAAATGCCTCCTGTGGGTTAGCGCTGGTTTGCATGAACTGGGGAACCGTTCCACTGTCCGTCTGTTCTGACAGAGTGGACACGAAGGGTCGTCTGATTCCACCCATTCACAGGTTTGAATTCGAGGGCAAGAGGTCATATCCAGATCTGGGGATGAAGCTCATCCTGAGAGATACCATGTACAATATGTCGTTCCACCTGAGTCTTCTTTGGAGTGCGTTTTCCCACGTAGTGCACTAACCTTGGGGTCTTGTTGGACTGCCCTCTGGGTTTTCTTGGCGTCCTCTACTTTCTTCAGCTCCTGTAGTACCATGCCCTCTTTTTGCGTTCCGCTTTGTCCTTGATCAACAGTTTTATTTCTTTTGACCCCGGCCCCTGGTCTGTTGGTTTACGTGTGTCCCGCTATTTTCCCGATCCAATTTTTTTTTTTTTTCTGCGTCCTCTGCCTCCTGGACTGTCCATTCTCTGCCAGTCTTTAGCTAGGTCTGGATTGATCTCAAGTCCTCGTCTCTGGAGTCCTCAAGCATGGTTAGTGATCTTGCTTTTCCCACTTTGTACCCCTCCAGGATGGAGATCAGGAATAACTTCCGTGATCTTGCTTTTCCCACTTTGTACCCCTCCAGGATGGAGTTCAGGAATAACTTCAGTGATCTTGTTTTTCCCACTTTGTACCCCTCCAGGATGGAGTTCAGGAATAACTTCAGTGATCTTGTTTTTTCGCACTTTGTACCCCTCCAGGATGGAGTTCAAGAATAACTTCCGTGATTTTGTTTTTCCCACTTTGTACCCCTCCAGGATGGAGTTCAGGAATAACTTCAGTGATCTTGTTTTTTCCCACTTTGTACCCCTACAGGATGGAGTTCAGGAATAACTTCAGTGATTTTGTTTTTCCCATTTTGTACCCCTCCAGGGATGGAGTTCAGGAATAACTTCCGTGATTTTGTTTTTCCCACTTTGTACCCCTCCAGGATGGAGATCAGGAATAACTTCCGTGATCTTGTTTTTCGCACTTTGTACCCCTCCAGGATGGAGATCAGGAATAACTTCCGTGATTTTGTTTTTCCCACTTTGTACCCCTCCAGGATGGAGATCAGGAATAACTTCCGTGATTTTGTTTTTCCCACTTTGTACCCCTCCAGGATGGAGATCAGGAATAACTTCAGTGATCTTTTTTTTTCCCG
>JADBJO010006779.1:106903-111903 GCA_016801955.1 Conus betulinus
AATGCACTTTAAACACTGTAATAATTGATAATCCAACCCAAGTATTGTATTTTATCAATGCAACATTTACAGGAGAAAATATCACTTTTACATAATTATAATTTTCATATTTCTTTCATCTTGTTCCCCTTCTCTCCTTCCCACCCCCCCCTCCTTTTTTTTCTTCTCATGCCATTTCTATAAGTGGTAAATATGGTAACCATCTTGTTTTTAAAAAACATGTCCATTCCAGTTTTAATCTGCATTGTATTTTTCGATTTTATAACGTGAAAGTAGATACCTTTGGAAGGAGACTATATCAGGAAGACAATGGTCAAATTTACATTTATAGATATACTGTTTTTCCTAAACGAATTATTTCATCATATCCCAAAAGTATAACTTTCTCTCACGAAATGTAAAGTTTGTACATGGAACGCATTTGGATTTTAGCAGTCTCTCCAAATTTTCCCAAAGCTATTTTGAGTAATGACACTCCCAGAAAATATGCTCTATATTGTCCTTAGTTTCTCTACAGAAATCACAATTGTTATTCCCTACAATCCCCATTTCCTTTAAAACTACGTTAGTTTCAAGAATCCTGTGTACGATACGAAACTGCAGCCATTTAAGTTTTTATTTCCTGTATTTTTATCACTTTGGTTGAAAACCTTTTTCCCAAGAAAATTTCTGTTCCCAGTTTTTCAGTCCATTTCTGGCACGAATTAGGAAGTTTGCTGTCAAATGTGAAAGGTCATAGTACAGTCTTGATCCCTTGGATATAGAGTATATTATTTTTTTAGAGCTCTTGGTTTTTCTTTTATATTTTGATTAATTGATATATTAAGACCAGTTTGCAGTATGTATTTCCTATTAGAGCTAACAGCCGTAGTAAGCCAAGAAGCACACACCCATATCATATTTTCTGTTAAACTCGTTTAAACTTAGAAAACTTCCTTCGTTTTTCAAAAAAATGTGAAACACACAGCAAACCCCTTTCCAAGTCCACTTATATCTGATTGACATTATTACCAATTTTGAATTTATCATTATGAAAGACTGGACTCGGACAGTACATCCGATTATGTTTTTGCTTTCAGGTGTCTACAAAAATCTCTATATGCCATGAATGTATGGTTCCAGAATACATTATTGTATTTATTCAAAGGATAACAAGGACCATTTTTTTTTCTATTTCTTCGAAAAAAGGATGCATTACACTGGCAAATATTTTTTCACTTGTGTTTTTGTTGTTTTAAATCTTCTCAGCCAGGTATGTTTTAGACCAGTGATATGCTTTCTAATATCGGGTATGCCTAACTCCCCCTCCTTTGTGCTTTTTATTGCAATTTTTTTCTACTTATTTATCCCGTTTACCATTCCAAACAAACCAAAAACACATTCTCTGACAATCATTTATGAAGTCATCTGGTGGATTTGGAAGTAAAATCCATAGATGAATCAATTTAGATAAAATCAAAGATTTTAACACAGCAACTCGTTCAGAGGAATAAATGTTTCTTTTCATCCATAGGAGTAAGGCTGTTTATTTCTGACAATTTTTCAGCATAATTTATCTTGGAAACAAGGCATTTTATGAAAACATTAAAATAATTTTTCAGCATTACATAATTTTATCTTTTCACAGTTTTTTTTTTTTACATCTTTTGTGAACCATATTTCCAATATTTTAAACTTATCAGGGTTCCATTGTATATTTTAATGTTGCATATATTTTTTTTTTTGAGCCTTTCTTACTACCTAGCCATATTGCTTTGTGTTTTATCTGCATTTAGGAAAAGTCCTGAAAACTTTCCAAATTTCTCTATTAATTGGACAGATCTTTCAAAAAGATATTCGATCTCCATTATTCATTAATTGTGTATCATCAGCAAATTGTGATATTTTAAAGTTCTTTGTTGTTTATTTTAACACACCTTTTATATCTTTTATCTTCTCTAATCATGATTGCTAAGATTTCTACACATAGTATGAATAGATAAGACGAAAGTGGATCTCCCTGTCTACAGCCTCTTTCAATGTGAAACCAATCCGAAGTTTTGACCGCTAACTATAACACGTGATTTTTATGTTTTTTATAAAATGTTTGTATCCAATTACATATGCTATTATTTTCGAAAACCATATTCTCTCAAAATTTTAAATAAAGATTCCCAGTCGAGAGAATCAAAAGTTTTCTCAATCTAAACAGAGTAAAAAGTCCGTGTAATTGTCTCACTTCCAGATAGTTAATTAGGTCATAAATAAGCCGTATGTGTTATCCCAGAGATATCTATTTGCAATGAAACCTGTCTGATCTTCACTTATATAGGCTCGGGAGAAACCTTTTTTTTAAATTCTATTTGCGATGCATGCAGACCCAATTTTATACAGAACATTTAAAATTGAAATAGGTCTCCAGTTTTTTTTTTTTTTAATAATCTCTCTCGATTTATCCGGGTTTAGGTATGCAGGTGATTATTCCTTCTTTTTGAGTGCTTGACAGTTCCCCATCCTTGACTGGCTGATTTAGAGCACGAACTACAAAAGGACCAAGTTTTTTTACAGAAAAAAAAAAAAAAATAAAAATTCAGCTCCAAAACTGTCAGAACCAGGACTTTTACCATTTTTCATGTTTTTCAAAGCAAACCTGGCTTCTCCTGAACTTATTTCTCCATTTAAGGAATCTTGTTCTTCTCTAGATAGTGTTGGACATTCTTGTATTAAGCCTTGTACGTCACGTGTATCTAGGTTTCTTTTTGAATGCAGTCGGTTATAAAATAAATGAACCTTCTTTCTTTCTCTTATTTGGCTCATCTATAAGTGTTCCATTGCTGTCCACCAATTTTGTCATACTTTTATTAACATAGGGCCTCTTTTCTAAATTGCAAAAAAAGTAGTTTGATATTTTTTTTCCCCTTCAGCAATCCATTTAGCTCTTGATCTTTATATAACTCCCTGTATTTTCTTCTCTCTAAGTGTCACTGTTGTTTGTTGGGTTGTTGTTTTTTCTTTTAACAATTTAAAGTCTTCCTCTGTTTTTATTTTCTTTGTTTCTCTAATTCACCGATTTCTTTTAACAAATCGTCTTTTTTTTTTTAAGCCTTTTTGCCTCATATTAGCATATGCAATAGTTTTTCGATCTTATTTGCATGAGCAAAAAGTCAATAAAAACTTTATCTGATACAGTAAGTTCAACATCTTTAAGTGGGATTCGAGAGAGTGTTTCTACGTCATACTGTTCTATCAAATATTCACAGATGATTTCATCGATTGAATTATGTACTTTGTCTACACATTGTTTGTCTTTTACCAATTCACAATTAAATTTCCAGAATGTGTTCTGTTTAATAGTTTTCCCCAAAATTCAATTTCAGAACAACCATTGAATGATCTGTTCGATATCCAGGTGTAATATCTGCATCTTCAAAATTCAAAATAAGGTCTTCTGAGATAAGAAAGAAATCCACTAACCTACTCTGCTTTAAAGGCGATGATCTGTGCCATGTATAGCGTTTTACGTGTGGATTATTATCTCACCAAACGTCTGACAGAGTGAAGTCAGCCATCACCTTTTTTCTACACATTTTTTTTTGGCCTTTGGATTGTTTATATTGCTATCATTATCATAATAGGGATCGAGGACAAGGTTCCAGTCACCAGCTAAAACAAGTGCATGATTTTCATATTTCTGTAGATTGCCCTTTAAGTTTTCGTAAAATTCAGGATTATCTTCATTAGGTCCGTAAATATTTACCAGCAGAATCTTCTTTTCGAAGGTTGTCATGGAGATAATGATATAGTTTCCCGTTTGAATCCTTTTCTTTTTCATTGATTTTAAATTCAAAATTATTATTAAATAATATTGCAACTCCCCTTGCATTTGACTTAATGGAGGAGAAAAAACCGTCTATATCCCCATTCAGACGTTTACACATCTTTCAAGTTTTTCATTGAAGTGAATATCCTGAAGGCAGTAAATACAGTGTGACTTTTTTTCTAAGAAAATGAAATACGTCTCTTCTTTTCTGAAGGTCTCCTAGTTCCTGACAATTCAGGGACGATATCGTCATTGCTGCCATGTTAAGTCATAAGGCATTTTGCATAAATAATTTTCTTGTACATCACTTCATATACAAATTGAAAAAACATAATGTGGTATTTCCATAAAAGTAATAAATTGGTCCATAATTTTTGTGTGTGAGAAACCATTTCACCTTGAAAGTAACAGCAACAACAAATTATAGCAACAGAAATCCATTGCTGTTGATAAACGGTAAATGAAACTGAGTGGGCTGATAAAAAAAAAAACAATTCTTTGCAATACACCGCGATCGATACATGAAGAAACCACACGCACAAAACGCATACTGTGGGGGAAAAAAGAGAGTAAGAAAAAAAAAAAAAAAAAAAAAAAAAAAACAACAACCACGAATAAAACAAACACAAGAATGGAGGGAAAAAAAACATATTCTTTATAAATGACAACCGCACTGGGGAGCAGGGGGCTTTGATTACATGCTAATTAATGCACAAATCCAAACATAATACCATATGGGAAATAGGGCTATTACAACAGGGAGGCAGATAAACAGACGAAGGGAGGGGAGGAAAAAAAAAATTGATTCTCTTTGTTTGCACGCATGTATTCATCTCTGTATCTGTATTGCGCGCGCGCGCGCAATTGTGTGTGCCATGAATACGCGCGCGCGCGCACGAACGCGCCCATATACGCGCGCGCGCGCACACACATGTGCCTTTTCACTGATAAACCAAACATGTGCTAATACAATGTGCACCATCTTTCAAGTATGATGGATATGAACCACCATACAATTTCAATAACAATACCAACGACAAGAAGATAACGACCCACCACCCTGAGAGGAAAAAGAACAAAGAAAATGACAAAAATGGTAACAATTGCCAATTGTTGCCACCACCGACATGCCCACAAGCGACCTTCGGTATTTCATTTGAGAAAATATGCAGTTACACAGCACCTGCATGGGGGTAAACTA
>JADBJO010006779.1:116903-121903 GCA_016801955.1 Conus betulinus
TAGCTAAGAATAGCTTTACACTGCACATGGCGCAGGTGTTTTCTTTGCTCCCAAGGGAATGTACGTTGTTTGCTACAGGACAGAGAAAGCACAGATTGTTTGATCGATTTTTGCTCATGAGGGGGAAACATGGAAGTGGCAGTGTGAAAAGCGCTGTGCGAGAGGTTTTACCCAGTGAGATGAGTGTTTAATGGTAGGCCATACCCTGAGGCCAAGAAAACGACAGTGAAGAGTTTTGCAGTCTGACAGTGTTGAAACAATAGATCAAAATTACTGTGGCGTTTTCTTAATGAGAAATAGAAGGCTGAAATATCCCCTTTTATTTTGCATTTTAATACTTTTTGCCTACTATGTCCTCGCTCATTTATTCTAGTGTCCTAAACAGCTAATGGGTTTGTGATTTGCCTGTGTGATATGAAAACTTCAATATAATTCTAGGCAAGATACCCTGAGTGCACCTACCCTTCTATCTCCCAGAGCTCCAAGAGAGTTTCAAGTGGCACAAAACATGGGTGTACAGAGAAGGCGAAAGGAAAGCTGAGGGGGAAAAAAGGGAGAGATTACTATTAATTTCATGACATCAAACAATAAAACAAGTAGGGTAACTCTTGTTCCCCCCATAAGAAAACCTTACACAGAGTAACTTTTGTTCAGACCGGCATGGCCCTTTGTAACTTTAATAATGTTCAGATGAATGCAAAGATGAACAACTCTGATGCTAATGGGGGGAAAACAAAGCGCAGGCGGACCAAACCCTCTCGCTGCCATCACAGTGAGAAATGAACTTGTCCAAAGAAAAACAAGACAAAAAACAGGAAGGCGGTGAAAGGGGGGCATTGGGATAACAGGAGGAAAGCTAAAATATTAGGGGGGCGGGGGTGCGCAGGCTGACAAATGCCCTCTGATGTCAGGCCTATTTGGTATGAAGGCTGACGCCTTGTCTGTCAAAGGATTGGTGAAATTTTGAAGGCTGTTACTGGTGGGGGGGGGGGTCATCGGGATAAAAACAAGATGGATACATGAAATTAGGTACACAAAACAGAGAAATTAGGCATTATGAATATGGGAACTCTTTCACCTAGCTGCAAGAGGGAACCATGAAATCTCTCTTTGAAGGCAGATCTATTTGTTATTGCCTTGATTGCTAGGCCCTTTTGTCTGCTGGCAATCAGACTCATCAGGGAAGACACGGCTGGTAGTGTGTCTGTGCTCCTGGTGCCATCTTCTTCTTCATCTTCAACAACCCATCATAGCTAGGGAAGAAAAAAAACTCGTAAACGTAAGATCTCTTGAAAAGTTGGCAAATCCTCTAATCCAATCTAGGAGGCTACAGAAACAGGTAAAACTACATTGGAAAATGCGCCACACAAATGCCTATGAAATTATGAAGGATCATGGGATCATGCCATGCGATTAGGGCTTCCACACTGTCCAAGAGTAATCTCGTCGTGAAATTTGAATTCACAATAATCAATAACATGCCGGATCGTAAGAACTGTGACACACCAAATTAAAACTACTCTTTTGACCTCTGTGTCCTTCCTTTTAAGGCCAGGACAAACTAGAACAAGTAAAGGCTGTATCTTAAAGCACTTGAAAGTCCCCAAAACCTCATTGTGCATTGCAGTCAACGAAGCCGAATGCGCTCATCTAGAACGGACGTGTAAAAAACAATGGATGAGACACAGGTGGAAGACAATTTCAGTGTGGTGTGCCAACCTATGCGAAACTCAAAGAAATGAAGGGAAGGGAAAATATCCAGACTACTTCAAACACGTCTACCTAATTGCCATTCCTCCAGAGCTTGGACTACACTATCGAGAATGGCCAGAGGGACAAAACTAAACGCAGAACTTCAGTTGAAACAAAACCAAATCGAGCTACCAGCTGTAAGAATCCTGTTGCAGTCTTTGCACATCAGAAAGTTAGTTTATTTCGAGCAGGCTGCAAACAACAAAATCACGTTGTGTCTTGGTATGCCATATTTGCCTCTCTGTGTGCGTGCGTGCGTGCGTGTGTGTGTGTGTTGTGTGTGGTGTGTGTGTTGTGTGTGTGTGTGTGTGTGTGTGTGTTGTGTGTGTGTGTGTGTGTGTGTGTGTGGTGTGTGCGTTTTTGCCTCTGTCTCTGTTCTGTATCTGTTTTGTCTGCTTTTGTCTGTCTGTATGTATGTCTCTGCCCTCTGTCTGTTCTTTCTCTTCTCTGTCTCTGCTTTCTGTCTCTGTCTATGTCTCTCTGCATGCTGTCTGCATATGTGCATGTGTGTGTTTTGTGTGTGTTGTGTGTGTCTCTCTGTGCCTTTGTGTGTGTGTGGGTGTGTGTGTGTGTGTGCTGTTGTGGTCGCTGCGTGTGTTTTGAGACTAGCAAATGTAAACCAGCAGTTCCTATAAATGTCCAATAACTTAAGGAAGTATATCTTGCTTGAATCTACGTATGACGTTTGATAACTTCTTTTTCGTCATTTTGGGTAACCTTGTATCCTTTAATTTAGTACTTTTGAATTACTTGGGTTGGATCAAAGAACAAATGACATCTTTGTGTGTCAGTTTCATTGTCTTAACGTTCAATGGAACTACCTGCTTTTGGACAGGTTGCCTACAGTAGGGTTCTTGAGAACCTTACAGGAAATCAAGAGTGAGGCATGCCAGGTTAAAACAGATGGGTAAACAGAGCAAGGAGCAAAAAAAAAAAAAAAAATCGATCTTTGTTTATCAGAATGTCTTTTTCTCCCTGACGATATTGGTATATGGTATCTGTTGTCGATTTCTCCTACCTTAATACGTGTAAAAGTTCTCTCTCTCTCTCTCTCTCTCTCTCTCTTCTCGCTCTCTCTCTCTCTCTCTCCTCTCTCACCTCCTCTCACTCTCTCTCTCACACACACACACACACACACACAACACGAGCATTCACCACACTTATCATGCGCCTACATTCTCCAAAGTCAAAGCTAAGAATGTGAAAGGTCTCCTATCTTTTGTATCTTTCCAATCATGAGCCAGCACGTAGACAACAACCTCCTTTCCCCATCCTCCATCCTCCTTTCTTACCCATGCTGCCCTTCATCCCTACTCAAAAACCTTGTCACTTTCCTCATACCAAGCAATATCATATTCTATACAGATATAGACCACGTTGAGCGAAAAGCTATCAAAGACCCACCCCTCCCCGCCACCCCCACCCCCCTTCACTGAACCCCCCCCACAGTTCATCCATCAACCCCCTCCTCACCCATTCTCAAACCTATGCCATTCCCCCCCCCCTCCCAAAGTGTCCTATTGTATTCTACTCTAGACAAGTAAATCGTTGTGGAACCCTTCACCAACAACGTTCCAAGTCCCCAATATACACTACACGAGGTACAAAATCACAATTTTCTGTCTCTATCTCTTGTCTTTTCTCTGACTCACTCTCTCCTTCTCTCTCAATCACGAGTGGCAAAGGCCTTAACGAAGAAATGTTCATTGATTCATCTATTTATTCTCATTCTCTGTCTCTTGTCTCTCTGTCTCTCTCTCTCGTCTCTCTCTCTGTCTCTCTCCTCTCTCTGTCTCTCACACCACACACACACACACACACACACACACACACACGACACACACACACACACACATATGCGTGTGCCCTTACATGCATAAACATACATGCAAGTATGCAGAAGCATGCCCACACAAGCTTGAAGATCACACATGCATACACATGCACATCCATGCATGTACAAATGCGCATGCACATGCACAAACAATTATGTACACACATACAAGCACACACAACCATGCATACATGGTACACACTGGCTCCTTTGGCCCGCACTAGCGTATCCGAGTGCGCGCACGCGAACACTCGCGCACGGGCGTATACACACACACACACACACACACACACCAACACACACACACACACACACGCACAAACACACACACACACACACACACACACACACACAGCCTGTCAGCCTGTCCCGCAAAACTCCTCCCCTCTCCTCTCCCCTCATCCCCTGCTTCCGTTCCTCAACCCCATCCCCTCTGCTCCCAACCTCCCTCCTCTCGCTAGTCACTCCTGTCCCCCCCCCCCCCCCCCCCTTTCGCCTCGCCAGTCTTTTCACCCACCAATCAGACATAGCTTTTGAAGATTTGTTACCCTCCACCTACCATCCACAACTCCATAAAATCCACGCATCTTCATTCGATTCGTTCATCTGAATTTCTTCTCCGGACGTTGCAACAGTTCCAGTTTGGTGATCTGACTACAGGTAAGCTACTTTCTTTACGTTTTCTTTAGCTTGCTGGGAGTGTATGTTTATAACTTCAAGTGTGTGTGTGTGTGGTGTGTGTGTGTGTGTGTTGTAGACAGAATTATAGTCTCTGTTAGCAAAGCATTCAAATGTAGTACGCTGAATCCTAGTTTCAGGGAGGTAGTTACCAGCATCATTCAAGCTGCCCAGACTTCAGTATTTATTGTACCAAATTATCTCAATAACGGCCAAAAAACAGTGATCACTTCCTGCTGTTCGTAATAACTCCAGACAATTCCTGCATTGTTTTAACCGACAACGACACCTGAGAAGCCAGCTTCACAGAGCGCATCATCACTGATTCATACTTCATACACTGTGCTGGTCAACGATCATAACAGTTCATGGGTAAGCCTTACTTACTGAAAGGAAGTGCAATACTATTTCATGCTTTGATATTCACTCATTCCTAAAGGGCACGTGAAAGTGGAAAAGAAAAAAAAATATAACCTTGCATTATTGTGAATGGTCAGGTTTCAGACTAGTCTAAAATCAAACACGGTTTTGGGTTAAGAAAACTGTTCTCTCCATTTTTGTTCATACTTTGTGCGGAGGTATTGATTGTCATTATGAAGGAGGTATCACGATATTTAGAGAATGAAGATTTAACAGCTCTGTATGTACGCCATCCGAGTATGTAGATGACAGAGGTTTTTGGTTACAGGTGATGCAGATTTTTTTTTTTCCAATATATTGAATTTTTATTTTGTAA
>JADBJO010006780.1:0-2500 GCA_016801955.1 Conus betulinus
TTTTTCATGATTTATCTTTAGACCCGACATTAATGTGAATTGTTCTAGTAATCTAACTGCTTCTCGGAAAGACATTTCACTTCCGTCTAAATAAACAGTTTGTGTCATCTGCAAACTGCGACAATAGATGCTTCTTGCCATTTATAGTTAATCCTTTAATTTGATTATTCTTACGCATTAATAAGGACAAAATTTCAGCACACAAAAGATATAATAATAAGGAGATAGAGGATCTCCCTGGCGGACTCCCCTGGATATTTTAAAGAAGGGCGTGTAATTCCCATTAACGGAGACACAGGTTGTTATATCATTATAAAAAGCCTTTATCCATCTTTTTATATGGGGTCCAAAGTTAAAAAAATCCAAAACTTTATCTATAAATCTCCATGATACCGAGTCAAACTTTCTCAAAGTCTACTGTAAGAATCTGGCCCGGGATATTCTGTTTTTCAGTAATTAACAACACATCATAAAGCAGCCGAATATTTTCACCAATGTATCTTCCTTTTAAAAAACCGGTTTGATCTTTATTAATTAGTTTATGTAACATAGGTTTGAGTCTATTAGCGATGGATGATGAAGCTATCTTGTATGCAGTATTCAGCAAAGAAATTGGGCGCCAGTTTTTTAGAAGCTGTTTCGGTTTGTTATCTTTTGGTATCATAGAAATTATACCTAACCGCTGAGTAACCGACATCTGTCCTGATGAGAATCCGGAATTCAATGAGCGGACCAAGAAATACCAATGTCACGAAAAAAGAATTTATAAAACTCGGTAGTAAAGCCGTCACACTTCCGGGCTTTTTTATTGTTTTTCATTTCTTTCAGAGCAGCATGTGCCTCAGCATACGTAATCTCCCCTTCCAGATATTCTTTATCTGCTTCGTCAAGTTTCGGAGCATCAAAAATAAGGTTATCTAAATCAACATCATGACTCTCCCTCTCTCTGTACAGGCTTTCATAAAAAGCTTTGTTGTTTTTTAGGATACCCCTGTCATCAAATATAGTCTCACCATCATTGTTTTGTACATAATATATTGTTTTATCAATGAAGTTCCTTTTTTTTTCCAAGTTACAAAAATACCTGCTTGTCTTTTCGCCGTCCCGTAGCCACAAGGCTCTTGATCTTACCAGCATTCCTTCAAGCCTTTTATTTCTTATTTCTTCCAAGTTGTTTTTTTTTTCTCTTGAAGAGTATCAAGAGCATGAGCATCTAAGTTATTTTCTATTTCGTTAATATCTTTTAATAATTGTTTTTCTTGTCTGTGTTCTTCTTTCTTCTTATATGCACCATATGAAATAGTTTTTTCCCTCGAATTTCCATAAGGAGAGTTTCAAAAAACAGTTGATCGTTTATTTGAAACTGTATACTTTCGTCAGGAATGTTACCTAAATTGTCAAAAATCATAAACCAGAATGGCATATTGTCTTTTGATATCATTAACTAGTTGCTTCACAATGTTTATATATTCCTTATCTTTTAAAAGGGTTATTAAATTTCCAGTATTGCTTATCTCTTTTTCTCAAATTACCTTTTAACTCAAGGGAGACCATGGAGTGATCAGATCGATATCCAGAAGTTATTTCAACCCCTCTCTAGTTTCACGAGTAAAGAATCCGATATCAAGAAGTAATCCAGTCTGCTCTGTTGTACCGAATTGAATCTTCTCCAGGTGTAACCTCTCTTTTCTGGATAAAGATGTCTCCACACGTCCACTAAATCAAAAAAAATCCCATCATGTCAATAATAGTATTGCGACTTCGTGGGCGATTTATATAACTACTATAATTTCTGGCGTCTAACTTGGGATCAAGTACAACATTCCAATCTCCACCTATAATTATATTTTCATTACCCATATTTTCCAGAAGATCACAAATATGCTCAAAGAGCTGGAAATAATCTCTGTTACTACTTCCCATATAAATTGACGAGAGAGATTCTCTTGTTTCTAAACTCGATATCTAACACTAAATAGCATCCCTCTGGGTCTCTGGTTATATTATGTAATTTATATTTCAAAATTGTTATAAACAGCACAGCTACCCCCCGTTTTTATTAGTCTCTTTACCAGATAAGTAGCAGTCATAACCCCAACAAGCTCTTATAAAATTTTTCGGACTCAAACTTCCAGTGAGTCTCCTGTAAAATGTATATATTACCTTTTTGTTGCCTTAAAAAATCAAAAACGTCTTTTCTTTTCTTGTGATCACCTAGGCCATTACAATTGTAAGAATATATTTAAAAAGAGTATGTTCTGATTCAGTCATGGTAAGATCGGTAAAGTATATTTTTGAAGATGTGCAAAGATCTTATCTTCATCAAATGATAATAGAAGAAAGTGAAATACCAGCATGATACTATATCAATCGCAACATGTTGTCTTATAGTGAATGACATCAATAACCACCAGGGGAAATAGTAAATAACATCATGACATCTCCTCCAGAAAAGGGAGAAAGCTAGAAATGTGTTATACTTCCAGAAATGACAGAAAAT
>JADBJO010006780.1:7500-20000 GCA_016801955.1 Conus betulinus
ACGCCGCTCAGAAAGCGACGAACACAGGAAGGGAGCTAGGGGAAGGGGGCTGGGAGAAAGAGAGGTGTGTGTGTGTGTGTGTGTGTGTGGGGGGGGGGGGGGGGGGGGGTTTTTTTGACTTGTCTGCGACTACAGGGGGCTGTCTGGCGGCGGAGTGCCAGACCCGCGGTGCCCTTGCTCCATAATTAGAATTATCATGTGGATATTGATCCCTGTTGCAACGACCTCCACTAATTTCATTAATTATGCTGAGACTGAGGTCACTGACCCGCAGGAGACACCCAGTGTTTGCGTTGGCGGGGGGTTGCGTTGACACTTATACTGTGAATGGACGGGTCTTTCCCATGGGAGACTTCGACTGGTTTTCCGATACAGAAAGCGTTCGTTTAAAGAATTAACTCTTCGATAAAGGATCCATTGATTTCAGAATCAAATTTTCAAAAGGAGAAACTCGGCAGTTCACAGAATTAAATGTTCAAGACTTAATCGTCCAAATGACCGATTTCTTTACATTCACAGAATTAAATGAGAATGTAAAGAAATCGGTCATTTGGACGATTAAGTCTTGAAGTAGCCAACAGAAATCGGTCAAAGAAGTAGATCTCCAGATTTTTAAAAATCGATTGTTTCAAAAATTCAAATCTTCCAGTAAAAAATCGGTTGTTTGAAAACTAAATCTTTAAGTGCAAAAATTGGTTGTTTGAAGTTTCAGCTCTTCGGGCAAACTATTTCTTAATTTAACTTTTTCAAGTAAAGAAATCGTTTATTATAGAATTAAGTCTTCCTGCAGAAAAGTTTCTTGTTTAAGGGATTGTATATAAACCGATTATTTAGGAAATTAAATTTCAAATCCAGTAATCTGTCATAATAAAGAATTGACACATCAAAGCTTCAAGAAAAGAAGTCGGTTGTCTCATGAGTTATCCTTTCAAATCAAGAAATCGGCTATTTCAGGAAATAAATTTACTGGTGGGCTATACAAGTTGTTTGTCAGAGAATTAATTAAGCATTCACTGAAGGAAAGAAGCAACTGCTTTATGAATTGAATCTCTAAGTAATGAAAACGGTGCTTTAATATGGACACAGGCTGTTTAAAAGATTAACTGTTCAAGTAAAGAAATCGATTGTTAAGAGAATTAAGCTTTAAGGATATAAATCGTTCGTGTAAAGAATTATGTTTTCAACGAAGGATTCGATTTACAAGTATGGATATATGGATTCTTCAGATATTAAAAGCCAAAGAAATCGTTTACAGAATTAAGTCTTAAAGTGAGGAATCGGTCGTTTGGAGCATTCGGTCTCTCAAGTAAATACACCAGCTGCTTGAAGAGAAAAAAAATATTCAAGAAAAAAGTCAGTTGTTTCAAAAAATGGATTTTGAAATGAACATATCGATTGTTTAGAGAATTAAATCGTTACGTAAAGAAATCGATTACAAGAAAAAAGGTTTACAACGTTTGTCTCTTTTAAGGTGTTGATGATTCTCCTCGAAGAAAGAGGAAGCTGCCCGCACACTGAAGGAAACCCAGTCACAGCTAGTGGATAATACTACTATAAAACTACAAAGCCATGATTCGGAACAGATTCAATCATAACGCTGACAACTAGCCATCTAAGAAAATGGAAAAACAGTAGCTTAAATAATGGATGCAATCGCAAATTATACCAATGCCAAGCAAAAAAGGAATCCAATTGAGAACTACTGGGGCATTAGTTTCACCAGCCACCCAGTATAACTGATATGTGGGGTTCTCACCAGCTGACTGGAAAGGAACGTATACGAAATCCTACGGAAGGACGGACAGGTGAAGTAAGCCGCAGAATTGGCACATCTGAACAGATTTTCGACTTCAGACTGCAGGCAATAAGAAGAGACGCCTTCAGCTCTATCCATCAATTTCAAGAAAACATATGATCCTGTCTGGTTCGAAGGTTTGTGGCAGGCCACAAGGTATTTCAACTTTAACAACAATTTCATCGAAGCTATGACAACATTATTGAAAGACGCAAGCAGTAAATTTCTGGATAATATTTCGGAGGTTTCTTCAATACAGTTGCATGGATGACCCAAGGCAGCAGCCTGTCTTCAGCTCTGTTTAATACCTGTGTGGAGAATTACAATGCTGGGAAACATTCAGGACTTTGAAATATTCATATCCACCGAGAGAGAGAGAGAGAGAGAGAGAGAGAGAGAGAGAGAGAGAGAGAGAGAGAGAGAGAGAGAGAGGGGGTGGGGGTGGGGGTGGGTGGGGGTAGAGTTGTAGAAAGGGCGCGAAGGACGGATGGCGGCAGTCCTCTGCATATACCTGACCAGACTGACCTCTTGGATGAGAACACCGCACATGTCAGGACCTCGCCATCAGAAGGAACGGGATGAAAAGCAAAAATTGAGAGAAGAATTCCAGACAGCATGCGAAAATCAGCATAATATCGAACGAACAAACAGTGGGAGATATGGAGCACAGATATTTTGTGCAAGGACGGCAGGTGATCCCACAGGTATTTTGTGCAAGAACAGCAGATTAATTCCACAGGTGTTTGTGCAGGTTAAGAACGAGGTTCAAGACGAGGATCATTTGCCTACTTCTGTATGTGCTGCTAAGTGTAGAAGTACTATTGATTCATCCTTATTTACATATTAAACTGACTTGGAATAAAATCATTATCAATAAACACTGGAAAAAAAACTAAATCAGCTACGTATGAGTCATTGTAGATATTATTTTATAACAATGAAACAGCACAAAGCAAAGGTAAATAGGCTTATAACTAATGATTTATACCATGGCATGCTATAAACGCATTATTGAGAAATGTGGAAATCATTCACAAACTTTGAGTAATATGATTAACATGATTTATTTACAAAACTGATTTACATGCTATCTTTTAATTGCATATAGTGTTTGTCCTTTATCACATCTTTCAGGTATATGTGTAAAAAAATGAATATTATGATGATGGTTACACACAAGGTGAGTGAGAAAAAGTACACACAGGCACGCACGCGCGAGCCACACACACACACACACACACACACACACACACACACACACACACACACACACAGCGCGCGCGCGCGCGCGCACGCACACACGCAGGCACGCACACGCGCGCACACACACACACACACACACACACACACACACACACACACACACAGAGAGAGAGAGAGAGAGAGAGAGAGAGAGAGAGAGAGACAGACAGACAGAGAGACAGAGAGACAGAGAGAGAGAGAGAGAGAGAGAGAGAGAGAGAGAGAGAGAGAGAGAGAGAGAGAGAGAGAGAGAGAGAGAGAGCGCCCATAACTCTCTGTTTGCGTTGCAACGTGATATTCAATGCACTCATAATTTCCATTGTGCATAACAGTTAGGGTTGCATGATGCCAACGGTAATAACGTTCACTTAATTTCAGTGCTATAAACATATTTATTCAACTTGCCAAACAAATATACTAAAACTTTTTTTTTTCTAATCGTAAATCACACCAGCATGCATATTTATGCAGGAGTTTAAGGAAAGTATTAACCTGGTGATATCCGAAATGAATTCAGCTGAATTCACAGGAGAGAAATACACTGAGTCTCGTTTTACCAGAAACAACAACTCTCTCTGTTTGTCTGTCTGTCTGTCTGGCTGGCTGGCTGGCTGGCTGGCTGGCTGCTGGCTGTCTTTCTCTCTCTCTCTCTCTTTGTCTCTGTCGGTCTGTCGGTCTGTCTGTCTGTCTGTCTGTCTGTCTGTCTCTCTCTCTCTCTCTCTCTCTCTCTCTCTCTCTCTCTCTCTCTCTCTCTCTCTCTCTCTCTCTCTCTCTCAACCCAAGGTTCTATTAGTCTACCACTTTGCACTCTACACAATTGTAGCCACCTATGCTGGTGTACAGTGTCGACTTGAACCTTTGTGTGGACATGGATCGACAGCGCGCCGAGGAAACAGATTTTAGGCCCACTTGTTAGGCCACCAAACCCCAGTGTAAACACTTCAGCAACTTTCGACAATACTTTGCCGACTCGGAGATTCGTCTGGATATATCCACCATTCTAAATGTGACAGAAGCCATATTTCTAGGAGTGAATTTTCTATATTAAAAATACAAACAAACGCTCAACTTTAAGGTCATATTCAGCACTTAAAAACTTTTTGTCAGAAGGCAATAATCATTCTTCAAGCTGAACCACATACGTAATGGGAAGCCGATGATTCGTTTCTCCGTTTTCGATCACAGCTATGTTGCATATTTTTGCAAGACCCTCCTACCTCAAAACTCTGGATGTCATGCACCACTAAGGCTTCCACTGTTTGGGAACACCATCCTGTGTACAGCATGTGCATACGCAGAGGCTGGGAACCATCCCTCTCCAGCCATCGACTGGAACTTTCTCCGAGTTATTGTTTGAACCTCTTCTCTGAACTACCAATGTGTGTTTTAATCCACCTTCCACGATAAATTTGGAGAGAATCTTAATTCAGTTCCACTCTCAGGAATCTATTCCTCTCCATCTGAACACTGCAGACATTGACCTTGGGTTTTTGTTTGTTTGTTTGTTTGTTTGTTTTCTTTTCTGAACTTTGTTCTAAATTTTCATCAGTTTAAAGAACATTTACTGACGTTTCCAAGTCTGAAGAAGTTACTTGTGCAGCTTATTGTACGACAACTCCATCTCAGAAATGTTTAAAACACAATCCCTCAGACAAGTTATATCTACACTGCTGAGCTCACATCATTGGTCCCAGCACCTCAAGTCATCTCTGAATCAGAACATAAAAAACTCATTCTCTCTTATGACCCTTCTACTCTGAAGGCCATTGCTGGATGTAACCTCAAGCATCCTCAACTCCCAAAACCTTCTTTTTTTTTAACTGTACACCTGTCTTAAACGTGGTTTTTGTTTGGGTTATATGTCATGTTGGCATTCCAGGCAATGAAGTGGATGATCAATTTCCCAAGAACACTAAACAGAACGAACCATGCAAGTTGTACCCTTCACACCGGTCTGAGATCCAAAACTCAGATTTATGTCAAAGACATCTGACAAGAGGACCGGAACGGATGACAAACTCCTCCAAGTCCGTCCAAACCCTGAAAAGTCTGTTATCATCTGCCACTGGTGGCCGTAAATAAGAAACAGCTTTGTGCCAGTTTTCACACAGGCCTCACCTGTTACAACCACGTCTATATTTCAATTTCAAAGTGTGAAGAACTTCCGTGGTGCATTCCATGTGATGGACTACTTCCTGTAAAACGTAATCTTGTAGACAATTGGACTGACATCATGTCAGGTATAAACAGTTTACAGCAGACTCCATTTTAAAAAAATGTTCACAGATGCTCAACCTGATGTGATTTTAGAGTTGCTGAAAGAATTTGTTTCATCTGGTACAAGATTTTACGGAAGAAAGAATTCAAAGTAATTTTTGCGTTTTGGGAAAATCTGTTTTAATGAGGTGTCTGTGTGTATATGCGTGCGCGCGCGCGCGCGCGTGTGTGTATGTGTGTGTGTGTGTGTGTGTGTGTGTGTGTGTGTGTGTGTGTGTGTGTGTGTGTGTGTTGTCGGCGGCAATTCACATAACATACCACAACTACACTCGACAATTAACACCCCACATTCCCACCCAATACTTAAAAAGAGCGCTGATAGACAAAAGGAGAGTTCACACACACACACACACACACACACACACACACACACACACACACACACACACACACACACACACACACACACACTCACACGCACATACACACACACATACGCGCGCGCACTCACACATCCCACTCTGGCGGAGTCAATGGTCATGTGTTGGTGTATGTGCTCAACACACGCACGTTAACTGAATTTTACAAGCATCCTCAAAATGAAAATGAAAAAGAATCTATTCAGTAACTTACTAACTAGTACAGCTTTCTGGCGAAAGTGTTTGAAAGAATTTCATTCTGTTTTATGACTGGCTGCGATGCTTTGAAACTTGATCTCAAATGTGTTTGGAACACAGTACAGACGTAAATCCGATCTTCCAGGGCATTACGAGCAGTGATAGTCTCATTATCAGTAAACGCAGAATACCGAGCAGAACATATTGTTATAATGTCCTTGATCATGGCATGGCAAATCAACCTTTTGCTGATTATGTTTGGCTCTCGGATTTCAAGTGTTTTCAATATTTTGTCCGTTCTTACCAGCGTTGGTGAGTATTGGCGAATTGACGTTGTGACCCCAGCTGGACATGGTCACGTGGGTGTCTTTTCAGTGCTGGAAAACGTTTTTCTTGTATCTCTTCTTTATATGTATATTAAGCTTTTATTGAATGTCGAAATAAAAAGCATACCTAAATAACTGAAGGCAATTAATTCATCAGTTCGTATTACTTCATGATTTGTAGCTTTGAATTGGATTTATTTATATAATTCCCGATTTATATTTTTTTCCGTAGCTTTGAATTGGATTTATTTATATAATTCCCGATTTATATTTTTTTTTTCCGTCTAAATAATGCATTACGTACATTCACCTTAATAACTTTTCTGGATATATAAAGATTATCTACAGGTAATGAAGCACCGTGTATTGTCTGGAATAGATGATAGATACACTCTTGTAGTCGTCGTCCGTTTACATTCACCTCATCATTTGTCTGGATACATAAAGGTTATCTACCTGTCTTGAAGCATTTAAGTGTCTGTAATAACGGACAGACAAACTTTTGTAATCTTCATCCATTATCCGTATATGAAGTTTATTCATCCATAAATCAGACTGATAAGTAAATACTGACAGTAAACGACCTGTTCATATTCAGCACCATGCATATCATGTCAAGATCCACAGACGTCCGAATAGACAGTTCTAAAAGCTTCCTAGTGAAGATCAAGTCCTACAGGTCATTCTATGTACAAATCTTAAACAAATGTTAGCAAAACTGCCAAGAGAAACGTGGACAAACGAGTCACAAGACAAAACACGACTCGTTTCGACCTCTTAGGTCTTCTTCAGGCAAGATACAAACAAATAGGACAATGAACATGAACGAGCAATCATTTAGCTTTGATCACTTCAGCGCAAGGTAGGCGTTGAATGAGAACCTATGTATAGTTATCCCAGCAGATGGATGTAAGAACTAGACACTGGTTGGAGATATTGAGGGGAAAACTCCAGGCATTTGAGAACAAACAAGCCTCCTTCAGACGGAAAAAACCAGCATCCTATGCAGTGAGCTTTAAACAGATGACCGTGATACGCTTCAGGTCAGAAGCAGGCCTACATACCAGCTGGCATGACAGATAAGACCGACTTCTCACAACAACTCTCCGGAGTACCTCAGTTGGTAGAGAGCCAGACAAAAAGGGGATCCTGGGGATCTTGGGGTTATAGGTTCGAATCTACGCTGGGCTGTATCGGTACAGGGGAATTACACTCGGAGTTTAGATTGGTTCTGGCTCTATTTCCCGAAAAGTCTTCTTAATGAGACTGTCAACTTAGCTTCCTCGTGCAAATGAACACTTAACATCTTGCATACACACGTAATATCCCATTCACCATCTTTCAGAAGAGAAGAACAGTTTCAGTCGTCGATATGGATGACCTGGATAAGATCCGCATACCATACACCCTCTATAAAAAATAAAAAAAAATAAAAAAAAACCGAAAGAACGAGTGGAAAACTGAATGATAATTGACTAAATGACACGGAAGTTTAGCCTCTATTAGAGGATCGTTCCTGTGTAAGTATTCTTAATGAAACAACAACAGTAGTATTTGATATCAGATGTATGCTTTCCGGGATCGGCCAAATATCTTGCCATGGTCCTTGATTCTTACAGACTGCGGATTCGTATCAGTCGAGCTGGACGGACTGTGTGGCTGCGAACGCCAAGATGAAGAAGAGTCACCGATTCCTATTCAAGACCGTCTCCACTGCGTATACTTGAGTGTTTGGTTATCCAGGACTTAGCCAGTATGGACATCCAGGACTTAGCCAATATGGACATCCGGGACTTAGCCAATATGGACATCCAGGACTTAGTCAATATGGACATCCAGGACTTAGCCAATATGGACATCCAGAACTTAGCCAGTATGGATATCCAGAACTTAGCCAATATGGATATCCAGAACTAAGCCAGTGTGGACATCCAGGGCTTTGCCAAACAAGTTCTGGGTGGATAGTGTGAGGACTCAATTTGGCTATGATACCTCTACGCTGTTGAGCATGACTTGGAACAGGGAGTGTGGGGATCCCTAATTGTTCATGGGATAACGATGAGGAATAACTTTTTTTTTTTAGCACTACTGGCATTGCCATACAAATTTCAGTAACACTGAAAATGGTCCCGAAACTTGTTGATGGCTTTCTAGCGTAACACATTTATCGTTGGTGTGCATCCTACAAAAGACAGGACAAGGAAGTCTGCAAGCGCTACCACTCACTGCACAACAAGCCAGCGAGTGGGCCGAGAAAATGTATGTGTTTACACTGGCTCTGCCCATCAGTCACTCCCTAACCCTTGCCTCCCAACGCTCCCTCCTCCCTCTCCCTTCCCACTTCCCCCATTTACTGTCTTCCTGGCTGTCTATTTGGGAATAGTACAGCCCTTTATGAGAGAGAGAGAGAGAGAGAGAGAGAGAGAGAGAGAGAGAGAGAGAGGCAGACAGACAGAAGACAGACAGACGGACGGACGGACAGACAGACAGACAGATAGACAGATGGCTGAAAGTGAAATCTGGGAGGTGAAGGCTGGGGAGGGAGATGGGGTAACTCTTTGAGGAGGGGGGGGGGGGGGTGAAAGTAAGGGGAACAATACAGCTGCAGTGCTGTAGATGGAAGCCGGAAAACAGAAGGAGGGAGGGCTGGGGGCCTGGGCGAGTCCGCATGAAGTGCCAGTTATATGTATGCCTGTGTTGTCAAGAGACAGTTTATTAGTTTGTCACCGGTCTGTTTCATTTCATCATAAATCTTTACAGTTATGTTTGTCGTTGTTGTTGTTGTTGTTGTTGTTGTTGTTGCTGTTGTTGTTCTATAAGAAACTTCACCCAGAGCTGCTTGACGAGTTTCACAGAAAGTCGGGCTATCAACTGTACCATACCCGTTCTTTACCCCTAATTTCTGATTCACTTATGACCCGTATTTCTACACAAATAAGCTGACTGTGTATGGGCGTAAACAAACAAACAAAGAAACAAAAAACAAAACAAACGAAAACAACACAACAACAACAGCAACTCAACAACAGCAACAACAACAACAGCAACAAATTACAGAACTCAGTGGTTCCCATAGATGTCAGTGTAGCGTCGTCCTCTTCATACTATTTCTTCTCATCTCCGGCTGCTATGATTTTTTTTTTTCTAGATACAATAGAGATTATATTGGTTTTTGAGCTTAATCTGTAACTCTGGACACAGACCTGAACTTTCCTCAGCTCACGTCGCCTTTCAGGTCTTAGAGCTCACCCATGGCCCAAGTCTTTGTATTTGCTTGCATTCTTAAAAAAAAAAAAAAAAAAAAAAAAAGGGGGGGGGGGGGACAGAAAAAGAAAAAAAAAAGTCCCATTCCTTTCATTTTCATCTGTCTGATTGAAACCACCTAGCATATATGAAAGAATAGAGGTGGAATCAACTTTCAGACACAATGAAAAATTCTCAGTATAATCTGTGTCTATCAGTAGGCTTAGATAGTCAATCCCATTAGCAAAAGCCTTCCGCCCTGTTCACTTGTGCGGAAAAGACCGACGGAAATTCTCTATTATGTTGGAAGTTGTGGAGTGGTATGTCCTCCCAGAGGAGAGTATGGTATCTGCATCTCTCTGATGAATCTTTCCAGCATCAGATCCACCCGCCCTCAAATATGGTTTTCCTATATATTTGGTCGCGTGTGGTGCTTTGTGGGCCTGGGCGTGACTGTAGGCAGTGACGGGCTGAACCAGGGCACCAATTACACGGGGCCCGATACCGTATAGTCTGCCAGCAGCATCACGTTCTTCTTGAGCAGATGGTCTTAGTGTCGTCTTCTTCTTCTTCTTCTTCTTGTGTTCATTTTATTTCATTTTATCTACTTTGCCTCCTTTTTCGCCCAGTCATGTGTGAAGCGATCTTCAACATGCCGAAAGTGTTCACATGACGAGAACAATCCGCGCTGAATTTATCCCCTAGAGGACCACACCTTTCACCCCTGCTCATCACAGAGGGAGCTGTGTTGATTTCCTGAAGGGAGTGGGTTTTTCGCTTTTTGTTTTTCGTTTTTTGCTTTTTCTTTTTGTCGCTGTTTTTTTATTTAGGGAAAAATCCACAGGAAGAGTTTTTCAGTCATAGGTGAAAAACACTGAAAGCGACGTCTTTTTTTCTGGAATTTTTTTTCCTCCTGAGCTGGCATTCCAACAGCATACAAACAACGTAGAAAGAGGGGAAAATCCGGATAAACTTTTCACTGACTTGCAGGCTAGTGTTCAACTTTTTTTTTTAATAAGTGGTTATTTGTCGTATTTTATGTTGGTTTGCTGTTCAGTGATACCGTAGATGCTTTTCTTTCTTTCTGGTGTTCCATCTTCTGTGCTGCCCCAGTTGCAGCGCACCGACGGCGCGTTCATTTTGACTCTTCGCCCACAACCTTAGCCCGGTCTGTCCTGCCACAGCCCCGGCGCTAGCGATCTACAATGTCAAGTCCTTGTGTGGCAACTCACCAGCGGGGACACTGCAGTGCTGCCGAGTCACTTCGGTGGTGTTCAGCTGCCTGTTCTGATCCAACGCGCGCAGGTCACCATCCACTAAGCGCCCTACAGATGACAATAATTGCTTAAATCACGCTGTTGGCGTGAATGAGCTCTCCCTCCGGAAGGCGCAACCACGTGCATCCAACGACATTACCTCTGAATTTGCCGATATTGGTGACTCGGACAGAATTAAGCAAAGGCCATAGACGGAGACAGTCAACACTAGGGTCACCATGAGAGCAGGGCGAGAAGGCCACATAGGCCTAATTTGAGACTTGTTTGATTTTTGGATTTTTTTTTTCTTTTTTTTTTTTAATGCTGATAGGTGAAGATGAGGATGATGAAGATGATGCTACGGATTTCCATTCTGGTCTGAGACTGCATGACAGGGCTGTAGCCTACTCAACGCTTCTATTCACAACATGTCCCAGCGTCAACCAGGCCAAAGAGATACAGACACCTTTAGTATTGGTCAACGAAATTGAGCAACGCTCTCAGAGACGCATCCATTAAGTGGATGAAACTCACCACCAGCCGCCATGGCGAAGTGGTTAGCGTCGCGAACTCCTGGCTGGGAGGTCGTGGGTTCGAATCCCATCAGAGTCATGTAGGTTTTTCTGCCCCAACCAGCTCCTACCCAGAGTTGAGTTTGCTGCGGACTCAGTTGGGAAGACTGGGACCACACAGTCGAGTTTCATCCGCTTAATGGATGCGTTTCTGAGAGTGTTGCTCAATTTCCTGACCAACACTGCATGTGCCTGTATCTCTCGGGCCTGGTTGACGCCGGGATATATTATGAAAGGAAGCGTAGAGTACAGCCCTGTCATGTAGTCTCAGACCGAAATGGAAATCCGTAGCATCATCTTAATCATCCTCATTCTCATTGATCAACGTTAAAAAAAATATTAATGTCTCAAAGTCTGTGGCCCTTCCTGCCCTGCTCTCATGGTGACCTCAGTTTCGATATCCTCCCACGTCTGTGGCCTTGGTTTGGTGCCGTCGGGGTCACTGGTATCGGCGAGTCCATGGGGGCTGTCGTTGGACGGACGTTGTGGCGCCCTCAGGAGGGAGAGCTCACTCACGCCGGCTCCGCGACTAAGCAGTTATTGTCGTCAGTAGGGGGCTTAGTAGGTGGTGTCCTGCGTATGTCAGATCAGAACAGGCGCCACTGAACACCACCGAAGTGACTCGGCAGCAGTGCTATGTCTCCTCCGGTGGGTTGCCTCATGACGACTTGAGATTGACTGCTCCCTATGGATTGCCGGTGCCGGGGCTGCGGCGGACGGGGTGTCGGAATGAGCGGCGTGGGTGCACTGCCTTTGAGGTAGCGCAGAGGTTGGACAGAAAAAAAAAGGATGAAACTCGGCTGTGTGGTCTCAGTCTTCTTGATAGAGCCTGTAACAAACGCAACCCTGGCCCAGAGGGGGTCGGGGCAGAAAAATCCCACAAAGAAATAGCTCTGATGGGAATCGAACCCACGACCTGCCGGGAGTTTGCGACGCTTACCCACTCCGCCGCGGCGGCTAGCATAATTATGCGCGCTGTTCATTATTTGAAAGGGTAAAGCAAGGCGCGTGGAGGGTAAGCTGATCTTATTAACCCCCCCACCAAAATCCGCCACTTCATTTGAAAAGCTCGTGGTGCCAGTGTGACGGCTTGGTGCACGTTCAGTAGGAAGCAAACGCGCGCACATGGTCCGGTGACGACACAACACACACACACACACACACACACACACTCACACGCACGCACGCACGCGCACACACACAGACGGACGCACGCACGCAGGCACGCACGC
>JADBJO010006780.1:25000-77500 GCA_016801955.1 Conus betulinus
ATGTATTACAGATTCAAGCCCAAATGATGTTGGCAATAGCATATTCAGAATATGCATTCTCCTTTGAAACCTTTCATTTGTTAAGATTGTCAGAATGCTTGCAGTCAGAATCCGAACTGTCATCTCTTCAGCTGACCCCTGCTCCTTTCATTTCCTGGTTCCCAAATTTTGATTCCAGAAGACTGGCAAATACGAGGTATATTTATGTCCACTTGACCAAACCAAAAGCTTTTGCACAGTTGACAGAAATCAGTAAATTTGGTTAGGTTTTACTGTTTAATAACAAAGTAAATCATGCCGTTACACTAGCATGTTAGGATGAAAAGATAAAAGTAATTGCACACGAACACTTGCAAACATGCACACATGTGTTTACACACACACACACACACACACACACACACACACACACACACACACACACACACATTGGACAGGAAGGAAAGGTCCTCTGATCTGAATGCATGTTAATGAAGCACAAAATTAGCTAGTATACATGTCTGCTATAGAGGTTAACGTGTACTTTGACATACACTTCTCTAAGCACACTCACAATCACACACACACACACACACACACACACACACACACACACACACACACACACACACACACACACACACACGTGTACCGATAGTTTTTTAATGTCTTTTTTTTGTATTTTTGTTTTTGAGGTCTGTACGTATTAATCCTCAAATTCTCTGCTTATCTTTGTCTTCAGCCGTTCAGGCCTTCCCTGTGTCTCTTTCTCTCTAGCTGTCACCCTGTCTGTCTCTTTCTCTCTAGCTGTCAACCTGTCTGTCTCTTTCTCTCTAGCTGTCACCCTGTCTGTCTCTTTGTCTCTAGCTGTCACCCTGTCTGTCTCTTTGTCTCCAGCTGTCACCCTGTGTCTCTTTGTCTCTAGCTGTCACCCTGTGTCTCTTTGTCTCTAGCTGTCACCCTGTGTCTCTTTCTCTTTAGCTGTCACCCTGTCTGTCTCTTTCTCTCAAGCTGTCACCCTGTGTGTCTTTCCCTCTAGATGTCACCCTGTGTGTCTCTTTCTCTCTAGCTGTCACCCTGTGTCTCTTTCTCTCTTGCTGTCACCCTGTGTCTCTTTCTCTCTAGCTGTCACCCTGTGTCTCTTTCTCTCTAGCTGTCACCCTGTCTGTCTCTTTCTCTCTAGCTCAGTAGCTGTCACTCTGTCTGTCTGTCTTTCTCTCTAGCTGTCACCCTATGTCTCTTTCTCTCTAGCTGTCACCCTGTGTCTCTTTCTCTCTAGCTGTCACCCTGTGTCTCTTTCTCTCTATCTGTCACCTTGTGTCTCTTTCTCTCTAGCTGTCACCCTGTCTGTCTCTTTGTCTCTAGCTGTCACCCTGTGTCTCTTTGTCTCTAGCTGTCACCCTGTGTCTCTTTGTCTCTAGCTGTCACCCTGTGTCTCTTTCTCTTTAGCTGTCACCCTGTGTCTCTCTTCTCTCTAGCTGTCACCCTGTGTCTCTTTCTCTCTATCTGTCACCTTGTGTCTCTTTCTCTCTAGCTGTCACCTGTCTGTCTCTTTGTCTCTAGCTGTCACCCTGTGTCTCTTTGTCTCTAGCTGTCACCCTGTGTCTCTTTGTCTCTAGCTGTCACCCTGTGTCTCTTTCTCTTTAGCTGTCACCCTGTGTCTCTTTCTCTCTAGCTGTCACCCTGTGTCTCTTTCCCTCTAGATGTCACCCTGTGTCTCTTTCTCTCTAGCTGTCACCCTGTGTCTCTCTTCTCTTGCTGTCACCCTGTGTCTCTTTCTCTCTAGCTGTCACCTGTGTCTCTTTCTCTCTAGCTGTCACCCTGTCTGTCTCTTTCTCTCTAGCTCAGTAGCTGTCACTCTGTCTGTCTCTTTCTCTCTAGCTGTCACCCTATGTCTCTTTCTCTCTAGCTGTCACCCTGTGTCTCTTTTTCTCTCTAGCTGTCACCCTGTGTCTCTTTCTTTCTATCTGTCACCTTGTGTCTCTTTCTCTCTAGCTGTCACTCTGTCTGTCTCTCTTTCCCTCTAGCTGTCACTCTGTGTCTTTCTCTCTAGCTGTCAACCTGTCTGTGTCTCTTTCTCTCTAGCTGTCACCCTGTCTGTCTCTTTCTCTCTAGCTGTCACCATGTCTGTCTCTTTGTCTCTAGCTGTCACCCTGTGTCTCTCTCTAGCTGTCACCCTATGTCTCTTTCTCTCTAGCTGTCACCCTGTGTCTCTTTCTCTCTAGCTGTCACCCTGTGTCTTTTTCTCTCTAGCTGTCACCCTGTCTGTCTCTTTCTCTCTAGCTGTCACCCTGTCTGTCTTTTTGTCTCTAGCTGTCACCCTGTGTTCTCTCTCTCTAGCTGTCACCCTGTGTCTCTTTCTCTCTAGCTGTCACCCTGTGTCTCTTTCTCTCTAGCTGTCACCCTGTCTGTCTCTCTCTCTCTAGCTGTCACCCTGTCTGTCTCTTTCTCTCTAGCTGTCACCCTGTGTCTCTTTCTCTCTAGCTGTCACCCTATGTCTCTTTCAAGCTGTCACCCTGTGTCTCTTCTCTCTAGCTGTCACCCTGTGTCTCTTTCCCTCTAGCTGTCACCCTGTGTCTCTTTCCCTCTAGCTGTCACCCTGTCTGTGTCTTTCTCTCTAGCTGTCACCCTGTCTGTCTCTTTCTCTCTAGCTGTCACCCTGTCTGTCTCTTTCTCTCTAGCTGTCACCATGTCTGTCTCTTTCTCTCTAGCTGTCACCCTGTGTCTCTCTAGCTGTCACCCTGTGTCTCTTTTTATCTAGCTGTCGCCCTATGCCTCTTTCTCTCTAGCTGTCACCCTATGCCTCTTTCTCTCTAGCTGTCGCCCTGCGTCTCTTTGTCTCTAGCTGTCACCCTGTGTCTCTTCTTTCCCTCTAGCTGTCATCCTGTGTGTCTTTCTCTCTAGCTGTCACCCTGTGTCTCTTTCTCTCTAGCTGTCGCCCTGCATGTCTGTTTCTCTGTAGTTGTCTCCTGTGTATCTCTTTTTTATCATTAAAGTTCAGTTAGCACATCTTCTGTCTGTGCCAGTGTTCCCAGTAGAATTTAAAAGGATGGTCAAAATAACTCTGTTCCAAACAATGGGGGACCAGGTCAGACAAATGGGGGTGAAAGACGCTTTGAAGCTGTCAGTTTTTGCTTTGTGTGTTATAACTATTCAGATTGGTATATATATTATATATATATATCATAATTGGTACTGAAGTACGTGTTTGTGTGTCTGGGTGTACTTGATGTTATGATTCGATAATGCAGTTTCTCAATTTGTGCACATAAGAAGTGTAAATACACATGCGCACACACACATGCGTGTGCACACGCACGCACGCACACACACACACACACACACACACACACACACACACACACACACACACACACACAGAGACAGAGAGAGAGAGAGAGAGAGGAGAGAGAGAGGAGAGAGAGAGAGAGAGAGAGAGAGAGAGAGAGAGAGAGAGAGATTCTCCTTGAAATAAAAGAGTGAATATTAAAAGAAAAAAACACTGTGAAAAACTGTGAATTATTAAATAAACTTGGCATGGTACTGGCAGTGAAACAGAATTTTAGAAAAAATGTAAGGGTAAAGGAATACAGAAATGACAAAATAAAGACTAAACAAACAGGAAAAAAAAAATAAAAAAAATGATGATGATTTAACAGAACCAGTCGCAGCAGGCCAAGGCATTTTGGTGTCCCACACACAGTAGAAAGAGGTCTGTCCATAGGAACGTTCTTGCAGCTACTGCACACAGTTTGACGGTCATTTGTTAAACAGTTTGTGTTTTAACATTTTCCAGTTCAGTTTCGGCAGGGATGGTATGACCATGATGAATGAGCACTGCCAGGGTCTTGTCATAGAGTAGTGTACATCCAACATATTCATTGTCAGGGAGAGGCAGATCAGGGTTTTTTTTTTTCTTCTAACAACGAGTGCCTGAAGTACAGCATCGGTGGACTGGTTTGATATCACTAGCTTGATTGACGTCCATTATTGAAAGAAACAAGCAGAACATTTGACTGAAATTATTAAAGGATGTACACGTTATTCATTCTATGTCAGTCGCTTGATTTTAACTTTGAGTGATTTACTGCACACCGGGAATGGATTGGACCACCAAGATCAATGGCTGCATGCTTCATTAAACCCTTAGGGTGTATTTTTCTTTTTGAGTTATTTTCTGTTTGTATGATTGAATGCAGACACCATATTTCACAACAGCATTTGCCTTTTATCCCATAGACACATATGTGAGCTCTGCTACCCCCCCCCCCCCCCCTTTCTTTTTCTGTCTTTCTCTTTTTTAAAAGACGCACAAGTGCACGCAAGTGCATACACATGTACGCACACACAGACTCACACATGCATCCAAACACATGCATGGTCATTGGGTGCGCGTGTGCGCACACACACACACACACACACACACACACACACACACACACACACACACACACACACACACACACACACACACACATACATGCACACACACAGTGTACACACACACACACACACACACACACACACACACACAACATACTCACACGCACATACATACACACACACACACACACTCTCACACACACATACACACATTCATTTGGTTGTACTAACATCTATTTTCATTCTTTGAATTTACTTATTAGCATTCAGACTCTAGGTAGTGGAGATAAAGTGTGCTGGTGTTGTCAGAACTTTTTAAAACCTCTTTTTATAACCTTACATTTACTTGTCTCGTACATAAAGTGTTGTGATATGGATTTAACTGAGTTTAACATGTCAGAGAGTCAATGTGGCTGAGCATTTTATACTGGCTGGTCAATTTTAAAAATAAACCTATGATTTGGTACAAGTTTATGGCAGTTGAAAAAAAAACAATTGGAGGGGGTTGGGAGGCTTGTCGGTGTGATTGATTTCAAATAAATTAGCGATCTATTCATCATCATCCAGTTGTGTCAGTCATTCCCATTTTTTTGTAAAGATTTTTCAGTATGATGTAGGCAATGCAGATCTCAGCAGTGGTAGGCTAGAACGTGTATAGTTTATTATTATTGAGAGTATATATTAGCTAACCTGTCTAAGACCAAGCTTTAGTTTAGTGCTTTGCAATCCATGCTGTCTATGGACTTCCTGCTTGGACAGAGCGTCCAGATGTGATGCAGGCCTGCTGGTATGGATCATTCAGTTCCCATGTCTTTCAGTCAGACAGCAGTCACTCAGTTTTTCACTCATTCCCTCGATTTTTCATGGACAGTGCTTGCTTTAAAAACATGTGTCATCCATTCCAGTTGGCAAACTGGCCTTCTCTTCTGAATGTTGGAGATGGGATTTTTAACGTGTGTGTGTGTGTGTGTGTGTGTGTGTGTGTGTGTGTGTGTGTGTTTGTGTGCAAGATTTCAAGTGCGTGTGTTCTTACATGGAACCTGGGTTTATATTAAAGCCTTATTTGAAGGACTTCATGGGGAAATGGAGTCAGGATCATTGGTAACTTCAAGGGGAAACCAGCAACTGTGGCGTAGTGGTTAGTGCTGATGACTCCCAGCTGGGAGGTCAAGGGTTCGATTCTGTCGGATTCATTTGTGTGTGTGGTTTTTCTGCACTGACTGGCTCCTTCACAGAGTTGAGTTTGCTAGAGGCTCAGTTGGGAATCACACAGTCGAGTTTCATCCACTTGATGGATGCATTTCCTAGAGTGTTGCTGAAGTTTCCTGACCCAACACTGTAGAGTCTGTGTTGCTCGGGCCTGGTTGACCATGATAAGTTATAAGTGAAAGTAAGTGCAGAGTAAAGCCCAGTGATGGAAGTCTCAGACCACAGTGGAAATGAACATCATCCTCTTCAACCTCATTGATCAGCATTTAAAGAAAAAAAAAAAAAAACCCTACAAAACAAACAAACAAACAAAAAAGGCTTAATTCTGTGGGCCGTCATGCCCCGCTTCATGGTGACCCCAGTTTCAGTTTTCTGGCTACGACAACGTCCTTGGTGAGATTCTGTTGGGGTCATTGGTATCAGTGGCTCATGGGGACTGTGGTTTGAAGGATGTGGTGGTTCCCTCGGAAGGAAGGCTTCACTCATGCCGACTCTGTGACCAAACAACTATTTGTCATCAGTAAGGCATGTAGTAGGTGATGTCCTGTGTCATCAGTAAGGCGTGTAGTAGGTGATGTCCTGTGTCATCAGTAAGGTGTGTAGAAGGTGATGTCCTGTGTCATCAGTAAGGTGTGTAGTAGGTGATGTCCTGTGTCATCAGTAAGATGTGTAGTAGGTGATGTCCTGTGTCATCAGTAAGATGTGTAGTAGGTGATGTCCTGTGTCATCAGTAAGGTGTGTAGTAGGTGATGTCCTGTGTCATCAGTAAGGCGTGTAGTAGATTATGTCCTGTGTCATCAGTAAGGCATGTAGTAGGTGATGTCCTGTGTCATCAGTAAGGCATGTAGTAGCAGGTGATGTCCTGTGTCATCAGTAAGGTGTGTAGTAGGTGATGTCCTGTGTCATCAGTAAGGTGTGTAGTAGGTGATGTCCTGTGTCATCAGTAAGGCGTGTAGTAGGTGATGTCCTGTGTCATCCGTAAGGTGATGTCCTGTGTCATCAGTAAGGCGTGTAGTAGGTGATGTCCTGTGTCATCAGTAAGGCGTGTAGTAGGTGATGTCCTGTGTCATCAGTAAGGCGTGTAGCAGGTGATGTCCTGTGTCATCAGTAAGGTGTGTAGTAGGTGATGTCCTGTCCTGTGTCATCAGTAAGGCGTGTACTAGGTGATGTCCTGTGTTATCAGTAAGGTGTGTACTAGGTGATGTCCTGTGTCATCAGTAAGATGTGTAATAGGTGATGTCAACAAACTTCCTAAAAAACCTTTGAAGGAAAAATCTTTACAGAGATGGCCCAATAGAGCTTCAACCCCTTAACCTTAGAATTGCCAGGACTTTGAAGCTACCAAATGCACTATACTGGCCTCATGGAAGAGACTCTCCTCCTGCTTCTGTAGGAGACGCAGGTCTACCAAATAACATTTCAAGTGCATTAAAGCTGTCTCTCCTCTCTCCCACTGCTTTCAACATCAGCTTGAAGAATATTTTTTATTTCAAGAAACATTTCAAGAATTCTAGTTCAGCACTCACTGCGTCCTTCTCGGCTTCAGTCTGGATTTTGCATGATGGTCTGTCTGCTGTCTGCTTCACTGGTTTAAAGAATCTCACGGCATGCATTGGAATATAATCTTGCTGAACTGGAGTTGAGAAAACATCCAGAATGACATGGCCATAGCTCAGAAAGGATAACAGAGCCTGGTGGGCAAAGTGAATAAAGTGTCGGACCCTTGTTTCAAGATCTGGAGTTCGATTCCCACTGAAGACATCCAGATGGGAAGAGGTTTTCTGAGTTCACGTCCCTGCAGACTTCCTTCAACTCCTAGTGCTTCAGATGATATCCAGTCCATGCACATGAGCATGAACATCTTTGGCACATCATTCCATTCCATTTCATCTTTTTTAGGGAGAGAAGGCCATCTTATCCAGACTGGATGATACAAACATAAAATGTGTTCACTGGTGTATTTAGACAGTGCCCTAATGTTGATAAGTAGCTACATTGATGGTGGACTTGAAAATGTTGACAGTCACTAAAGTATCACCTATGGCGAACCTTTAAGTTTTGATCAAAGAACAAAAAAATGAAGAAGTTCCAAAGGTTGTCAGCTGTGTGTGGGACTTGTGTCAAAAATAGGGAATATGTTTTGAATGTATTGTACTTTATATCTTAAAGTCCTGTTCTTAGATCAGTTAGTGGCAGTACTGAATAAACTTGTAATTTGACAAATGAAACAAACTGCAGCGTTACCGGAACACGACAAAAAAGTGAAAAGAGCACACACAAAACAAAGTGTGAAGTAACGCACTTTAATGCACGACACAAAACAAGACAAGAAATTTTCGGCAATAAGCCTTCCTCAGCGACAAAACAATGAAAACAGTACAGACATAAACATACGCAATACTCCCCTTGTGAAGCCAAAGACCACTTTGAGTGGCTGTCAAAACAAGGGGGGAGTATTGCGCATGTTTATGTCTGTACTGTTTTCATTTTTTGTCGCTGAGGAAGGCTTATTGCCGAAAATTTCTTGTCTTGTTTTGTGTCGTGCATTAAAGTGCGTTACTTCACACTTTTGTTTTGTGTGCTCTTTTCGCTTTTTCATCTTGTAATTTGAATCAACTGGAGGACAAGGATTTTCAAAATGAATGGTGACATTAACACCATGTCCCAAACATGCTGACACAGTTAATGGTAAAAACACATGATAATTGATATTCTGATCGGAGGATTGTTTCAATATGTCAGTGATACAGTTTCTCTCACCCATTTCTGAGCTGCAGACATACGGTATAGAATGAGCTGGTATAGAATGAGTCAGCTCAGAGAAAGGGAAAATTTGGTAACAGTTCTAGACAAGTAACAGTAGTTGTGTTGCCCTGTGTGTGTGTGTGTGTGTGTGTGTGTGTGTGTGTGTGTTTGTGTGAATGTGTCAATGTGTGTGTGTGTGTGTGTGTGTGTGTGTGTGTGTGTGTGTGTGTGTGTGTGTGTGAGGTCACCCACTGTGTGTGTGTGTGTGTGTGTGTGTGTGTGTGTATGAGAAGGTCACCCATTCTGTGTGTGTGTGTGTGTGTGTGTGTGTGTGTGTGTGTGTGTGTGTGTGTGTAGTAGTGGTAGTAGTAGTAGTGCTTCAGTTGAGAGAGAGAGAGAGAGAGAGAGAGAGAGAGAGAGAGAGAGAGAGAGAGAGAGAGAGAGAGAGAGAGAGATGCATGAATATCTATGACTAAGTGTATGCATAATGTGGTTATCTAAGTGCATATAAACGTCCCTCTTAACATCCCTTAACAACATATCTGCAAATAATCGTAAAGTAAATGCTTAACTGGACTACAAATTAAAGAAAAGACAACTTTGAAGGCAAACTTTAAATCAAAAGACATCACACAAAGACATGCCTGATAATCATGGTAAATGAGCTTGATGAGGTGAACAAACAGCAGATGTTTTCTGGTTATTCTTTGTTCTCCATACATTTTGCTGTGTTTGTATATTTAGTTTTGAAGGAAGGCATCAAGTTTTAATTCACAGAATATTGAAATGAAATTTCTGTAGTGGTACATATTTTTCACTTGTAAATGAGGAATGCTGTTTACATGTTCATAATCAATTAAATGAGTATTTTTATGAGCCACACCAAGCAACATATTTTTGTAGTGTTTTCTGAATTGGCACCAGACGGTTTGTTTAATAATCGATTGACTTCAGGTAAAGAGAAGGGTATATTCAATACCTTGGCGCACTTTTCGTTTCTGGCTTTTCTCTTTGGGCATCTATCAGCTAGCTCATTACCCCAAATACCACATTGCGATGGAATCCAACAGAAGATGACATCAGTTTCTTTACATATGAAAACTTGAATAAGATGGCAAATTAATTTTGATTTACAAGAAAGTTGTTCGAAATGGTATTTGGACATTTTATGGTTTGCATAACAGACATTGAATCACACAAATAACAACTTTAAATGTTGATTGTTGCAAGTCAATTGAATATGACAATGCCATGATAACAGCTATCATTTCAGCAACAAATATTGGTCTGCCTTTTCTGATGGAATATATCTTTTCAACCTTTTGTAAAGGTATAACAAAAGCAGAACCTGTCTGATTATTAGACAGTACTAAACCATCTGTGTAATTTAAAAGATGTTGAGGATATTTCTCTTGTATATGCATCTTTACAGAATAAGACAATATTTGGGTGGTCAGTTTTGCTCTAATCAGTGTGATCCAGGTCAAAATGTGCCTTGTTTCTTTCCCAAGATGGAGGAGAAATCAAGGCCACCTTGGCTAACGTCTCAGAACTGACTGTTGACTCAAAAGATTTTCTGTACAAGATCCAATTGTAGAATATGACAAAATAGTCTGAGCTCTTTTTGGATAATGAGATTCAGGTTTTATAGCAATCTCATTTTCATTCACACCAATGAGCATTGGGCACTTCATTACATATTTGGCAGTGTTCATCTAATGATAAAGTATTGATTTCCTTGTAAGTTTGGTAAGCTGAAGCATGGAACGGAAGAGCAAGCCATGATTTATAGGCTTTACTGTCTATTCTTTGTAGCTTTTGTAACAGGTGTTTAGGGGCACTGAAGAAAACCTCTTGTGCACAGCATAATTTTGATCGGATCAGTGATTTGGCTTAATGTTTTAAAGTGTTTATATCCTGACACCAGCTTTGTTTACTGATAATTTTCAAAAAGTATAGGTTTTTCTAGCTTTGTTTAGAAGGTACTGAATTTGAAAGTTCCACGTTAATTTAGATGTTAAATATACTCCTAAAAATTAAATTGTGTGTGCGTGTGCATGTGTGAATGTGTGCGTGTTCATTCGTGCGTATTTTTGCATGCGTGTGTGTGTGTGTGTGTGTGTGTGTGTGTGTGTGTGTGTGTGTGTGTGTGTGTGTGTGTGTGTGTGTGTGTACATGAATGTGTCACCCAGTGTGTGTGTGTGTGTGTGTGTGTGTGTGTGAGCGCGCGAGCACGACGCGCGCGTGTGTGTGTGTGTGTGTGTGTGTGTGTGTGTGTGTGTGTGTGTGTGTGTGCGCGCGCGCGCACATGTATGAGCAAGTCACCCACTGTGTGTGTGTGTGTGTGTGTGTGTGTGTGTGTGTGTGTGTGTGTGTGTGTGTGTGTGTGTGTGTGTGTGTGTGTGTGTGTGTGTTGTGTGGATGTGTGTGTGTGTGTTGTGTGTGTGTGTGTGTGTGTGTGTGTGAGAGAGAGAGAGAGAGAGAGAGAGAGAGAGAGAGAGAGTTTTATTTTAGTATAACAGGTGGGATGAGGGGACAGTTCCAACAAGCATTCAACAAGACAAAACTTACTACTTTCAGCGGCAAAAACCTGTAGCCAACTGGACTTCAGATGTCTTGATGGTGGTGCCTGCATCCCTCTGCGGTGGACATGTGACCAGAACAGTGACTGTAAAGATTCCTCTGATGAAAGTCCTGACATGTGCAGTAAGTATTTGTTGTCTTTTTTTTTTCTGAAACATTGTTTTGTGTTCCTTTGTCTTTAGCTACCAGGACGACTCCCAGAGGAAAAGACAGATGACTTGCCATCAGCTCTGGTGTTGACTCAAGTCCTTCAGCTTCAAAGATGTGGTCAGACAACTCTGTTCTGACTGTTGACAGACTGTGCAGTCTGCTGAGCGACCTTCAGCTCCACATTTCCCTCCCTCTCATCCCCCTTTTCCCTGCCCTCTCTCTTACAACCCCCTTCAGCATGCAGCCCCCCCCTTGAATGTGCATGTCAGATTGAAAACCAGAACCCTGGACACACCTGGACACTGTCCAGCTGATGACATCCTAGGACCAAACCGTGCCCAGAGGTAGTAGTGCTTATGGTTGGGCAGAGATATAGTTGTGAACCTGGAGAAGTCTGAAGGCTTCTTCTGGACAACAGGTCTGCAGATTTTAGCATCGCAGCAAAGAAGGAGAGGTTTTTTTTTTTTTTTTTTTTTTTTTTTTTCATTTTATTGTTTTCCTAGCATTTCCTTTTGAAAGTTAATCTCTGGAAAGTGCATGTGACAGCGCAGCCATTTTAGAGGACCTGTGTGTGTTCCACTTACTCTGCCTTCCTTTTTCTTTGGGTTTTTGTGTGTTTTATCTGTCTCTTACTCTGTCAGTTTATCTTAATCTCCAACAAATAGTTTTGGTATATTTATTTAAAAATTGTACATTCTGAAGCACAGGAGTTCAGGCAGAAAAGAAGTAAAACGATCTCCAACTTCCCAGTTGATGAAACTAGTAAAAGAGTTAATGAATATGAAGAATAAAAAATATCTGGATTTAAATGTTACCTTTAAACATTCGTTTATTGTGTTGCAGATGTGGATCGCTGCAGTCCTGATGAATTCAGGTGTGGGGATCTCTGCATTAAGAATGCATGGAAATGTGACGGGGAGAATGACTGTGACAACGGAGAGGACGAAATGAATTGTAAGTGTGTCTGCTTCCCACATTGTCAGTCAGTTCCATCTGTTGTGTAAAAGGAAAGGACTTCAACAGTTCCTAGAGTAACCAGATGCAGGTTAGATCTAACCATTTGATCTTGCGAAACCAGGGTTGGAAAAGTTTTTGGATTAAGGGGACTGCAGAGCAAAGGTGACTTGAGGAGAGGATGATTGTGAACTTGTCGTTCAGTGTGTTATAAGTTACCAGCTTAAAGTCTTTAGGGTTGTTGATTTTGATGGTTATTTACAAACTGAGGCAAAAAAATAGCTTCTTAGGATAGATGAATAGGAAGTGCATCTGTGTTTGCCCTATGGAAATAGCTTAGAAAAAAAAAAAACTGGCAGATGGAATGTGCAAAAAAAAAAAAAAAAAAGGAACAACAACAACAAAAAATTAACACCCCCCCTCTTCTCAATAGGTTGTCAGAATTAGATGTGACTTTGGGACCAGATTTTAACTCTTTTATTTGTTACGTCAGGTACATTTGCAGAGATAGTATATTTCATTACTCAGAATATCAGAAGAAAAAGAAAGCATATGAAGTTACGAAAGCTATTTTTTGTTGTAGCTTCATCAGTTTGATGGTAACTGATGGCAGAAAGTTTCCTCCTTGGACCATTCCCATAATACTATTGATTTTTTACTTTTAAGTTGATGTGTTAGTTAATATTCAGTCAATGTGTGGATATTCAATCAGTTGTGTGTTGATATATAATCAGTGATTGCTACCTGAAAAAGAGCCACAAAAGAAACTCATTTTATGCTAGCATGGACAGGATTGTTTATGCTCTTAATTACTAATACTACTGTGGATTGGTTTTTTTCTGGAACCGTGGGGGATCGTCATACATGGTGTCTATGGCCTGAACAGTTCGAAGTTCAGCAAATGGAATGAAGAAAACGCAAGAAGTGAATAAAAGTTTCTGAATCTGATGAAAATTTGGGCGATGGAAAGAAAGGAATGACTTCATCTGAAATGTAGTCCTTGAAAAAGGTCAAGTTCACACATGCCCTCGGTGTAGTGTAGTGTAGTGTGTGTGTGTGTGTGTGTGTGTGTGTGTGTGTGTGTGTGTGTGTGTGTGTGTGTGTGTGTGAGAGAGATTGAAAAAGGAGGGGGGAAAGTGTTCTGTATCACCGACCAAGTGTTATCGATAGCTGATCTAGCAAGCTGACTTTTTTCGTTCAACACATGAAGGTAATCAACAATCATCATCAAAACACTCTTCTTCCTTTTCCTAGTTAAAAGTGACAGTTCATCTTAAATGGTTGAGATTCTTCTGAAATGAAGCCAAAATTACTCGTATATTCCAGGAGCATTGCCATTTATGAAGTTTATCATAACATTTATCCCTTAGCATCCAGACTGACTTGCCTCATTTCAACCAGAATTGTTACGAAAAAAGAAATGATGCTCAGACAGTGATAATTTTCAAAAGATTGACCTTTTGACTCGTATAACTTATTTGTGATTTTGAAACCTGTGATGCTTTTAGTTTTGATTTAGGCTCATTAGATACTCCATTCAGTTCTCTGTGAAAACATGAATGAAAATTATTCCCGACATTCATGTGTTCCTGGTTTCCTATCTTTTCCCATGACTCCTGAACCATAGATGTATATGAGGTGAGGTGTGAAAGGTTTAAAAGCTGCATAGTTATTCTGCTTAATTTGCCTGGAAAAAATATCACATGGAGATGATGAATAAGTCCATGGGCTGAATTCTAGTGATGATGCAAGAGACCAGCCCTGAAACGTTTCATAAATCTTTGTAAGGTAGAAAAGCAAGCAAGAAGCCAGACATGACCGATTTCCATCACGTTCGCTTCTTTATTTCTTTCATGACAAAGTGATGGTGAACGTTCAGAGGAAACATCGTTTCGAAGAAACGTTGTGTTAAGCATACCACATACAGCCTCAGGTGTTAATAACAGCTGGTTTCTGTTGTGGTCAGGTGGCAAAGTCTGCAAACCAGAGACAGAGTTCCAGTGCAAGAGGATCAAGCAGTGCATCAGCGCCAGGTGGAGGTGTGACAGAAGCAAGGAATGTAAGGATAGCTCTGATGAGGAAGACTGCCCAGGTAATGCCTTTCTTTCTCCCGCCCCCTCCTGTCTTTTTTTAATATTCCGTGATTCCTCTGTGACTGAATTTTTGACATGTAGTGTGAAGCAGAAAAAAAAAAGCTCTGTTGTGAAGTTTAGGATAGGAATTGATTTAGGATCTAGATAGTTCAGTGTGTTCACTCTATGATTTGCTGAGTGATATCCATGTTACTTTCTTTTTTTTGTTTTTAATTCCCACTGGTATTAATATCAGTATTTGTCCTTCATTTAGTTATATGAGTAGTATTATTGATGCTGTCCTGTGCATGCAATAGATTCAACAGTCTTGGTATGAAATAGAATATACTGTTACATGATTGGCAATCCAGTTCTTTACAGTTTCAATTTCAGTTGAGTTCTCAAGGCATGGGTTCTGCGTCGTGTGACACTGAGTAAAGACATATGCTCAATTTCATCCATGATTTCCTCTGCTGAAGGGGCTGGATTCTGTTTCTGTGTGCTTTGTGATTTTTTTTGTTTGTCTGCATTTAAAGGTGTAATGAAAAGAAAGGTTGGAAGATTTATGAAATTTCATTACTTGATGAAGCTGAATTAGGGTGAATGAGGTTTTAGTATGAAGTCTCATTCATTAGTGTGTTCATCCCATCCTTCCCCCAATCATGTTCTCTCTCTCTCTCTCTCTCTCTCTCTCTCTCTCTCTCTCTGTCTTTGTGTGTGTGTCTCTCTAACCCCCCCCCCCCCCCCCACCCATCTATCTTTTGGCGTCGTATACTATACCATGTCAGACCATAGCATTAAACGGCTGTCAGTCAGCTCTGTCAGGCCGAAGTTTTGTGGCAAATGCAGGCATAAGATAGTCACGTGACGCCCACCCTACTTCCGATTACGGAAGATGCAGAAGATCGTGTACTGTCCGTCATTTCTACTTCGGCCTGTCGCCCAAGCAAGATAAGTCTTGTGCTCTGTCTCGCCTATACTTTGCCTTTGTGTAAAGATTGCTGTGTTTGCACTCTGTACTCATTATCTGTGGCTTCCGCTTATATCTTGACGTGTGAGGTTATCGATGGGCTAGCATTCTAACCTTATTCGCTGAAATTTTCTCGCGATCGTGGTGCTCCCGGTTCTTGTCTATTTGCGTAAACGGTTCGAGGTTGATCGGCATTTTCCATCGCCACGTCCCTCGCGTTTTTTTCTCGGCCTCCCTTTGTCCATCGGCCTTGCATTCTCACTCGCCTTTACGGCCTTTTGCCCCTAAATTCCGATTTCTAATCTCGCCGTTACTTGTATCACGATTCCACTATCTCATTTGCGACGATCGCGGGTCGGTTTCGTCGCCATCTTGTTTTGCGCCAGTCTCCATTCCTTGTCGCACCAGCTTTCTAGCCCACGCAATTACACGTGGGTTTGTCGTTCGGAAATTGCTTCCTACATTTGTTTACACCCCTCCCATTCATTGCCACATTTTTCGATCGGCGTCGTGTGCGTGGCGATCGCATCGCCCTTCGGCATTGCTGTTACACGTGGCGTTACTCAGCACTTTTGGTTCACGCCACTGTTGTTGCCCACGCACGGTTTCGTTCATCGCTACTGCGTTTCTGTCACTGTGCGAGCTTGTTTACTTTTATATTTCCATTGTGTTATATTGCTATTGTGTGCGCACGGTCGATCGACCTGTATACCCTCCTCGATCGACCGTCGTGTTACGATCGTGTGCTCCGTTTTCACAACCTCCCGCGCGCGACGATCGTGAGCCGGGTCTCGTCGCCATCTTTGTTTTGCGCCGGTCTCCCTCTCTTGTGCACCAACTTCTAACCCTCGGTATTTTACGTGGGTTTTCGCCCTGAATTTGCTTCCTCAATTGGTTTGCACCCCTTTCTTTCAGTTGTCACAATTCTCGCTCGCCTTCGTGTCCTTAACGATCGCGATCGACCGGCGTCATTGTATTTACACGTGGCGTTACTCAGCACTTTGGGCCCACGCCACGGTCGCTTCTCACGCACTGTTTCGCTCATTTCTGCTGCGCTTTGTGTCCCTACGGACTTGTTTACCTGTATATTCCATTGTGTGCGTTGTTTACATTTTTATTTTTATGTGTGCGCACGATCGATCGGTCGACTTGGTTATCCTCCTCGATCGACCGTCGTGTCTCCCGTTTACGATCGTGTGCTCCGGTTTCGCTCGGCGCCATCGCCCAATATGGTGAAGGACTTGGCAGGGTCGAGCAATAACTCTGACGTTCAGAGTTCGCTCACATTCCCGGAGGACCCACGAGTTGGTTCCAACCCCGAGCGAACCGTCCTCTCCTTGGGAGAACGGCCGGCCGCGGTAGACGGAGACGTCCCTCCCGCGGAGGGGACGCGGGAGTCTCCCTCCTCTACCCGACCGACGGACGCACGACCGTTGCGTTCGAAAGCTAGAAGGCAACCGGCTGCGATTTCTAAGTGCCTTTCGTTCACCTGCCCAGGAAATCTAAGGGCAAGGCCCCCCTTAAGGGACCCCGTCTAGCCAAGAGATCCGAGCGGGATTCCGCTTCTCCCCCAGCCACCCTGCCTTCTAGCTTTCCTGCGCATAGTCAGACATCCACTTACTATGCCGAGTCACGCGACCCCCGGCCCCCGGGGACCTTTGCCGGGCCGCAGACAGGCACGGGTGACGGCCTTGGGCTGGAACCCCCACCCGTCACTCGCACTTATGGGACGCGCGGGTCCACTTCTTCCCCCCATCCGGACTCGCCGTCTCACGACGCTCTCCCCCCACCGTGCACAGGTGCAGCCAACACCCCTGCACGAGGAGCGTCCAGTTATCTCCGGACGCAGTTTTATGGCCACGTCTTGGCACGACCACCATGCACATGTCCATAACTCTGGGCGTATGGGAACACCGAGTGCATCCACCGGTTGTGAACATACACAAGACGGCCGACCAACCCCGCTCGCCCGTCGCAGGTTCCCCTAGGGGTTCAGGACGTTCGGGGTCCGACCTACTCGGCCCCCCATTTGGGCAACGTCCTCGGTCCCGTTCCTCCGGGGGGAGGATCTACCAGCGGGACCACGGGTAACCTGTCCCATTCCACTGGGACCCGGCACGCTCTCCGGGGGGGAAACCACATACCAGGGTCGATTACTATTCCCCCCCTGCTGCCCAAGGTTACCCCGGTCCCCGGCGAGTCCCTGCACAGTACTCTGGGCCGCCACAGCCCGCTTATCTCTCCCCGGGGACCAGTGGCTCTATGCCCCCGAGAGGGACCAGTGGCTCAATACACACACACCAACCTGAACAACAATTTGGTCGATTGTGGCACCCCAACCTCGCAGACTTGGGTCGACCTGGGTCTCCCACCTCGGGCGCTGTCCGATCGGCAGTCCGGGCTCTCCCACCCAGCCCGTCTGCCGAGCATAGAGCCACGAGGGTCCCGCCATCCCCCCCCCCCCCGCCACCACCCTACCAGGGCGGGACCCTCGCGCACCCGCGCAGTTGCCCCCTGAGGAAGACCTCCCTTCCCAGGAACTTGACTCCCCACAGCCTGAGGACGACTACGATGAGGACTTCTTCTCATCCCTTTATGACATCCACACCATTGAACGGTTTCGACCGGACTTTGTGTCGAGGGACGCCCCTCCCTCTGCCGATCTTGGCCTTCCCTGAGATCGTTGGGCTGCCCCCAGCCCAATACTCCAGACTCAGAATTGTCGCACCTCAGTCTCACTCACTTCGCTGTGGGAGAGTCCGGGCAGACGCGCCAGGGGTGCAGACGCCGTCCCCACGCCGGGTCAAGACCTGCCCCCGGCACCCAATGCGGCCCCCTTCGGCGCCCTACTTGGGACCCACAGGAAGCACCCAGTTGCCTCCCTCTTTGCCGACAATCCGGTTACCAGGGAGTGGGCCATCTCCCAATCAGATTGTCGCCTGGTACCCAACCGGGCCCCCCCTACTTCGGCCACCATCCCCTTTAAGCGCTAAAGGACTGGGACCGAGTAGCCCGGATGGGCATCTTACACACCACTGCAGGACATGCCTACCTTAGCATGCTCTTGCAGAGGGCGGAGGTACTCTGGCCTGGGGATGACGGCGCCGTCCCAGTGCCTTCGGATACAAACTCCGAACCACACCAGGACGAACCTCGCTTATTCAGCGCGACCCCTTATGCGACACCTAGTTAACAGGATATCGCATCACTTGGCGGCTGCGGCGGACAGCGCAGCAACAAGCCATTTTAATTGTCTGCTAGTGGCTAGAGACGCGGTGCTTGCACGCTCCTCACTCTCCCCGGCACTCAGGGCATCCCTACGATGTGTCCCGGGCCAGGATCACTCGCTCTTTGGCGAGCACTCCACCTCGGCTATGTCTCTCGCTCGCTCGAGGAACGCAAGCAGGCGGCGTCCTTGCCCCCCCCCCGGCCTCAGCCACGCCTTTCCCAGGCCCCCCAAGCGGCCACTTAACTCACAGAGGCCTAAACCTAAACCTCGCCAAAATTTTTGGTTGGCCAGCAAGCACGGCCCCGCCGGTGACTGGAGGACACTCCCGTAGTGCGCATGGAGCTGGCCCAACCTGCCCAGCAAGGCACCGGCCCCCACTCTTCCCCTTCCCCCCATCTGGACCATCGGCTCCCCTGGCGGGCAACCTCTCCCGGCCGCCTGCCAGTGGCGACGTATGGGCCTCAGCCCCTGGGTAGTGTCGGTTCTTCAGGACGGGTTTTCGCCTACCGTGGGCTCACCGTCGTCCTCCCCTCATGCGCTCTCCTCCTCCGTCCCCCAGCGACCCCCCCACCTGCCCAGGCGGACGCCCTTCGCCTGGAAGTCCTCGAACTCCTCAGAAAGGGGCCATCACCGAAGTTTTCCAGCCCAACCCCGGGTTTTACTCCCACCTGTTCGTGATCCCCAAACCTTCGGTGGGATGGAGGCCCATCCTTGACCTTTCTCCCCTCAACAAGTTCCTCAGACATACCTAGTTCAAGATGGACACGCCCTCCCAGATCAGAGACTCCATCCATCACGTAGATTGGGCTACCTCCATAGATCTGAAAGATGCGTACTTCCAGATCCCTTATTCACCCGGCGCACAGACGTTACCTCCGGTTTGTCTGGCAAGCTCGAGTGTTCCAGTTCAAAGCTCTCCCCTTTGGCCTCTCCCTGGCACCCTTCCTCTTCATGAAGGCGTTCCGATCTCTCTCCCAACACAGTCCCTCGAACTATACACAGACGCCTCCAACTCGGGCTGGGGGCCCACTTGGGGGACAGTCATGCCTCGGGGATGTGGGACGCACAGATGGCTCGCCTCCACATCAACATATTAGAATTGGAAGCGGTCAGGCTGGCCCTCCTCCACTTCCAACATCTGTCTCTCACCGACTGGTTCTCCTCCTCACGGACAACACGTCGGTAGCCCGTTACATCAACAAAGGGGGGGGGGGGGGGGGGCTCACTCCATCGCCTCTCTCTACGGACAGAGGCCCTCCTTCGCTGGTGCCACGCACGGGGAGCCACCCTCCGTGCGAGACACATAGCGGGGACACGCAAACATCCTGGCAGACACTCTCAGCCGGTCAGGGACCCTTCTGCACACAGAGTGGACCCTGAACAAGCTGACACTAACCACCGTCTGGGAACACTGGTTCAAGCCCATGGTCGACCTATTTGAGACCCAAACTCATCCTCATAACCCCGTGGTGGCCGACTCAGTTGTGGTTCCCGGACCTCAGGTCCCTCACTCACGTTCCCCCTCTCCAGCTAGCCCCTTGGTGGGACTTACTCAGACAACCTCGCTCGGGCCTCCCTCACTCCAATCCCCAGATGCTTCGCCTACACGCTTGCTTCTATTCTATGCCAGCCAAATTGCGACCACCGCGATGAGAGAGATGGGTCACGTGGTGCACGGCTAACTCGGTCCCCTACCTCCTCCCCTCCAACATCCACATAGGCAAGTTCCTATCCCGCCAGATAGGCAATTTCCTATCCACCTTTCATCCTCTCGAAAGCTCTGCTAGTTCCATTCGGGGCTACAGATCGGCCGTAGGCACCACCATCTGACAGCTGGGCGGCCCATCATTCGACAATAACTTTCTCCTTAGAGAACTATCTCGGGGGGGGGGGGGTGGCCCTACGGGAAGCTCAGTCCCCTAGGCGCGCTCCCATGTGGGACCTCTTTCTGGTTCTTGACTCCCTCAGAAACCCCCCTTTCGAGCCCCTCCGTGCTATTCCCTTTGTCATTCTCCCCTTCAAGACCACCTTCCTTCTCTCCCTGGCCTCAGCCAGGAGGCGAAGTGGGATTCAGGTCCTCAGTTGTGACCCTCGGGACATCGCCTTTCTCAGAGACGGATCGGTCTCGCTTAAGTTCCTGCCTGAGTTCTTAGCGAAGAACCAGGAACCGGGCACGACCTCGCCTTCTGGTTATCCGCTCCCTAGCGGATATCTTAGGCAGCGAAGGCAGCGGGGACATGGACCTATGACCCTCTAGGTGCCTCAGATACTACTGGGAGCGTTCCCACCCAGGCGTTCCTCTCAGAGAAGCCTCCTTATTTCCATCACCCCCCAACAACAAGAAAGACATCTCGGCGGGCTCGATTTCTAGGTGGCTATTCTATACTATCAAATCTGCCTATGCCAGGCCCACAAAGACCTCCCAGCCCTTTCCCCTCGAGCCCACGAGGTCAGAGCGTTGGCCATGTCCACAGCGTTCCAGCACTCTGTCCCCGTGTGCCATCTCCTGAGGCAGCCTACTGGCGTTCGGAGAACCCTTTCATAAACTTTTATCTAAGGGACATCCGCATGACCAGGGCTGATGGTTCTAAGGGTTTTCATTTGTGGCGGCCAATGCAGCCATAACAGTTAACCCAGGGAACCATTAGGGCGCTCGGCCCTCCTCCTATTCCTTTAAATTCTGCTATGGTCTGACATGGTATAGTATACGACGCCAAAATGGGGAGTTTGTATTATACTCCCTGTTTGGCTAAGTATACTTACCATGTCAGACTCTAATGCCCGCCCTACCTTCCCCGCTAGCGCCAAGGTTCCCTGGGGTTGCCTTGCGCGCAGGCCTCGTTGAATGACGGACAGTACACGATCTTCTGCATCTTCGTAATCGGAAGTAGGGTGGGCGTCACGTGACTATCTTATGCCTGCATTTGCCACAAAACTTCGGCCTGACAGAGCTGACTGACAGCCGTTTAATGCTATGGTCTGCCTATGACTGCGAGGAATATGAATTCAAGTGTAACGATAGCACGTGCATACAGAAAGGATGGGTTTGTGATGGAGACAAAGACTGCCCTGACGAGAGTGATGAGGTGGGCTGTGACGACAAAGAGAGAACCTGCCGCAAGTCCGAGTTCCAGTGCAAGACCTTGGATCGCATGTGCATTCACATGTCCTGGAAGTGTGATGGTGACTTTGACTGCGAGGATAAGTCTGATGAGAAGCATTGTGAGTGGACATTTTTATGGCGTATGTGTGTGTGTGTGTGTGTGTGTGTGTGTGTGTGTGTATAATTGCATGGAATGAGTGATACTGGCTTGTAGTTACATACCCAGATGATGGCTGCCAATCCCTCTGAGCTTTTCGTGAATTTCTGAATTTCAGAAATCATTTCAGAAATCTTGAATTTGTGGCGAAATCCAGAATTCTGAAATTTGGTATGTGAATGATGGGTTTGTGATGTCATTTTTGAGAAGGGTGACAAAGTATTGCAGAACGAAACCCAAATTATGTTATGTGAAAGCTGGTGATGACATGTGGACAGTGCATCTTCTCTTCTTGAGCCCTGACATTCATCAGCGAAAGCAGTAAAGGATTAAAATCCTGTCAGTCAAAAAAACTAGACTGTCCCTCTTTAGCCACCCGACCCCCTTCATCCCCCGGTTCCAGTTTGTGACAGCAGAAGTTTGGTAACAATGCTGGCAGTTTAGCACCAAAGTGTGACAGCAGATGGTTGGTAACACTACCGGCAGTTTAGCACCACATGTCATGATCGTTAAGGACAGATGTGTATCTGTGTTTTGTCCCATCATTGTTGACAGGCTTATTGACAAGCACATTATGGTAATGTTGATGTAAGATCACATGAAGCAAGTTCGCATGGAAGATTCTTATCCCCCATGTTTAGCCCATTTGACAGAGCCAGGATTGGACTTTTTGAGCTTTCAGATTCATAATGGCAGCACTAATAAGTGAGGAATCTGTTTTTTACAATATTTAACCCTCCCCTTGCCAACCTTACTCCCTCGTCACCCGTTGACATACCTACTTTTCTATGTACTATTCCCTTTCTCTCTTAGGGTATGTACAAGCACATTCACATGAAAAATACATGTGTAGTATATATACAGAGGCGCATACATGCACATGTGCACACACACATGCACACACACACACTTTCTCTGTCTCTCTCTGTCTCTCTGTCTCTCTCTCTCTCTCTCTCTCTCTCTCTCTGTGTCTGTCTGTCTTTCTCATCCTTCTTTCTCGTGTTTCCTCAATGAATATGCAATTTGCTTGACAGTATGTCATTGTGAAAGGATTCTAAACTGAAGAGGTGGTACCTTACACAGTTATCCTACTGCACAGCTGCACAGACATGCTCATCAAATGATCAAGAATATCATTCCTGTAAATTTGGTTTTCTTGTTTCTTCCTTACTAATCTTCTCCTGTTCCTGCCATACCTTGTGATTTTGTGTAGGTACGGCAGCCAAAATTATCATATTGTTTTTCATACTTAATATCTGTGTCATTGCCAAGTAAATGGAAAAACATACAAAAACACAACAAGAATGAAAGTCTCTATCTTCAGTCATTTTCGAGATATTGCAGTTTAAAGTTGTGACGTTTTTATGCACCTGACAAAATGAGATATCTTCCAAGTTTGAAAGCCAATAGCATTATACATGATTGATACATCTAGTTATAAATTGGTGTTCTCAATCTATACAACTTACACTCTTTGAACAAGTAAGTTCCCTGGGTTCAGTTTACATGGTTTTTGTGTGATAAAGTGTTAAACTTGTAATAAATCGCAATTCAGCGCTTTTCGAATTTGCATGATGTGGCTACTTTAAAGCACTGCAGCACAGTAAGAATAGCCATTTCAGAGCTTCCAGTGGTTTGGACAAATTGTCTAAGTTGTACTAAGCAAAGTCATTTTTTTCTGAGGTATCTGCTATAAAACATATGTGAAAACTTCTGTGCTGAAAACAGAAAATATTACAATTTGGACGGCGGAAAAATGGGGGTAGAATCGCCGGCCACACTTAAAATTGCTATAACTTCTAAACTACTTCATGAACTGTTTCCAAATTTTGTATACAGTTTCAATACAGTATTTCCAGTAAATCAAATTGTACATTTTTGTTATTTTGTACCAAACATTTTATTTCCTGTACTAGAATAGTGGCCAACAGGGGCGGAATGATGATGATGTCCCGAATTAAAACCGACAGTTCTTCAAAACTTACTGACAGATTTCACAAAAATTTGGTTGTCTGTATTGTTATTTATAAAATCATGTTATTTTTGCTGTTTCTGATAAGTGCTGGCAGCCACCAAACAAAAGGTCATTTACTATAAGGGTGGGAAGAGCACTCTTGCAGATGGGCAGATAGGGTTGACTACATACATTGTTCTTTTTGTATGCAGCATACTTCAGGCAGAGTTCATTGTTAATTATAACAGACCAGGCATGGCCAGTAGTGGTTGTTTCGGGAGACTATGTTGAAGTCACTGGCAAACACAAAAAAATTGCTTTGCACTAAATCTGTTTGTGTCTTGATTGGCCACGCAAGCATGTTTGCAAGAGCAAAATCTCCACAGAAAATTGTCTACTTTCTCAGGAGAGTGGATCTGTGGCACACTGCCGAATCATCATCATAGAAAACTACATTCTGGCCAATTTTTGGTAAAGACAAGTCTTCCAGAAGGCAATCAGTGGCATGTTCACTGATTTCATCATTAATGCAGCATGACTGCATCCTAAAAATGGGTGATAACTTCTTATGTCTCCATCTCTTCCTCGGTCACCATCACTTCATCAGTCCCCAAGCCCAACTGCTCTGCCTCAGGAAAAGTTGAAGTGGAGACACAGCTCACACCTCATCCACTTTATCCTGGTCTGGTGGTCCTCCAACTAACAACACAGCCAATAGTGAACACTGGCATGTGTGGTAAAGACTGTGGCCTATGTAAAGGTTTTGGGTGACCAGCTACCCACAGACCCTGGCATGTGAGAATGCTTCTTTAATTGGTATGGGCGACATGCCACCCACAGTATCTGACGAGGATTACAAGCTTTTATTATTTTCTCCTTTATTTACCACCAAAACACCACAATAATTAATGGGGGCAAGCACAAATACACAATGAACAAAGTCATAAAACTTAGTTACATATAATGAAATTTGAGTGAGTTATGAAGATTTAAATGACAGTCTGGGTAATTTTCACCCACAAGCTCTGGCAAAGGTTAAACAAATTATATACAAAATGTGGATGCATTTTCTCAGTTAAAGAAAAAAAAAAAAGGAAAGGAAAGAAAAAACATTAAAGCATGGCACAAGATCACTTAACTGAACTATGAGTGCATGTTTTTATGTATATTTCCCTGTCTGTTTCATCATTGTGCGATGTGTGTGTGTGTGTGTGTGTGTGTGTGTGTGTGTGTGTGAAATTACTGAAAAAAAAAAAAACACACACATTAAAGCATGGCATTGGACCACTTAACTGAACTATGAGTGCATGCTTTCATGTAAATTTCCCTGTCTGTTTCTTCATCATTGTGCAATATATGGTGTGTGTGTGTGTGTGTGTGTGTGTGTGTGTGTGTGTGTGTGTGTGTGTGTGTGTGTGTGAAATTACTGGAAAAAAAAATTAAAGCATGGCATAGGACCATTTATCTAAACTATGAGTGCATGCTTTTATGTAAATTTCCCTGTCTGTTTCTTCATCATTGTGTGATATCATGTGTGTGTGTGTGTGTGTGTGTGTGTGTGTGTGTGTGTGTGTGTGTGTGTGTGTTGTTACTGCTCACTGTCCATTCCTTATAATTTAATTTTAGTATCAGTTGTTCTTTGTAAGCAAAAATGTATTGCATGTTCCTTGTAAACAAAAGGTACATCCTCTGCAACACATTATTTTGTTAAGGGTGTGATTTAAGCATTGCCAATAACATGTTAAGTATTTCATCATTATGATTTTAAATGAACTTGTTGATTTAATCATTGTGAATGTAAAAGAACATAAATATACATTATAATGCTTTTTTTTTTTTTAAACAAAGGTAGAATTGAAGAAAGATTAACTTTATTTTGGGCTCTACCTTTTTATCAACTACACTGTTTATTCAGTATGTTTGTGCTGTTACAGCAATATACATTAACTTTGGAGCATAACGTACAATTACCAAAAAATATCATAAATGTTACTGTCAAACAATGTAATGTCTTGGCAATGCAATGCTACTGTAGTGATATTCTAGCAGTTTTACTTGAAAGTAACTAGAAATGCGAATGTGTTGTGTTTTTCTGAAACCTGGCTGAGCAAAGAAATAACAGATGACATTTCAGCTTTGGACAGATTTGGTGTGTACACTGAGAATGGACAGAGACAAGTGCATGACAGAGAAATCAAGGGGGGGAGGGGGGGTGTGTATGTACGTGAGCGAGAAGTGGTGTGACAGTGAGAACGTTAAAGTGCGTCGTCAAGTGTGTACGCGTGACGTTGAACTTCTAGCAGTGTCACTGCGACCGAAATACCTGCCACGCAAGTTTGGACAGCTCTTCATGACTGTTGTTTACATGCCACCATACGCAAATACTGCACGTGCAGCCGCAGAAATCACGGACTCTGTTCACGCTCTGCAGGCCATGTCACCCGACGCACCGTGCTTTATCCTCGGAGATTTCAATGACTGTGGGCCTCAATTCAAACCTGCCTTCTTTTAAACAGTATGTGTCATGTTTTTACAAGAAAGGAGAAAATACTTGATTTATGTTACTGTAATATACCATCTGCATACAAGTGTGTTCAGCTCCCCCCCGTTGGTCAGTCTGATCACAATGCCATTCATCTCTTGCCAGCTTACAGACCAAAAGTGAAAACACAACCTATCACTAAAAAGCAAGTGCAGTGTTGGACACAAGAAAGTGTTGATGAATTACAGGCTTGTTTTGAATGTACAGATTGGAATTTGTTTTTGAATTCTAGTTTTGACATTAACGAAGTCACTGATGTTATTTCCAGCTACATTTCTTTCTGTGAACACATGATTGTACCTACTAAAACTATCAAATATTTCCCAACAACAAACCTTGGGTTACAAAATCTTTGAAAGTAACTCTAAATGAAAAAAATAGCTTTTCAATCAGGCAATAAAAGCGACCGTAGGTTGTACAAAAGAAACTGCAAAAACAGAATTGAATAATCAAAGAGAGCTTTACAAGAGAAAAGTCGAAAACATGTTCCAGAATGGAAATATGCGAGATGCATGGAAAGGAATAAAGGTTTTATCAGGTTCAGGAAAATGTTCAAACCAAAATATCAGTAACAAAAAAAACAGCAAAAGAACAGAAGCAAAAGAACAGAAGTAGTTTGCAGAAAAGCTGAACGATTGTTACTGTAGATTTGATGATAAAGATTTTAGTAAAGAATTAAAGGAAGTGAAGGAAGAACTCCAAAGCAATGTTAAAAACGATGTTGATGGAAGTGATTCTGTTGTGATTGAGGAAAATGATGTTCAGTCTTTTTTCAAACGTTTAAATGTGAGAAAGGCAATGGGCCCTGATAATATCTGTGGAAAATTGTTGAAGGTGTGTGCTTCTCAGCTCTCCTATGTTTACAGTCGTTTGTTTACCTGGTCACTTAGAGAATGTATAATTCCTGTTTTATGGAAAAATGCCACTGTATGTCCTGTTCCCAAAAAACGCAACCCAAACTGTTTAAATAATTACCGACCAGTTTGCCCTCACATCTGTTGCAATGAAATGTCTTGAAAGAATTGTCCTCTGTTCTGTTTTAAAAGATACTACACAGTACCAAGACCCGTTTCAGTTCGCATACCAACAGAACAGATCAACAGATGATGCCACACTCACACTTCTCCATCATGCGTTTTTCACACCTCGAAAAACCTGCCTCCTTTGTACGCATTCTCTTTATTGATTTCTCATCAGCATTCAACACCATACAACCACATCTGATGGCAAAGAAACTCATTAACATAAATGTGTGTAACAAGCTCATTCTTTGGATAATTGATTTTCTAACACAGAGGACACAGTCTGATATCAAAGTGTTGTTTCGTCTTCCAAAGTCATTTCAACTGGTGCGCCCCAGGGTACTGCTTTATCACCAGTGCTTTTTACTCTGTACACAAATGATTGTTCAGGAAGTGATTCAACTTTGTACATTAAATATTCAGATGACTCAGCACTTGTGGATCTTTCCAACTCTGATTCTGTTTACTTCAAGGAGGCTCAAAGATTTGTTGACTGGTGCGATCATAACTATCTTGATCTGAATGTAACAAAAACGAAAGAAATGTTGATTGATTTTAGAAAGAATCCAAAAGCTGTACCACCGCTTTTTATCAAAGGTGCTGAAGTAGAACGTGTTGAATCATACAAATATTTAGGAACTTTTATAGATAATAAGCTGAATTTTAAATCCCATGTTGAGTATGTCCACAAAAAATGTCAAACCAGATTACATTGTCTTCGCAAGCTGCGATCATTTCATGTGAATACTGACATTCTTCGGACATTTTATTCATGCTTCTTGGAATCTGTTTTAACTTTCTCATTTATGTGTTGGTATGGTGGGTTGACTGTGAAGAGTAGAAATGTGCTTGAGAAAGTGGTGAACGTGGGAGGAAAAATCGTTGGTGAGAGACAAAAAAAGTCTGAGTGAGCTGTACAGGTGCCGTGTTGTTTGTAAAGCGAAGAAGATTGCGTGTGACCAGACCATGTTCTTGCAAATCAGTATGACCTTCTTCAGTCAGGACGAAGATATCGATCGGTTAAATGCAGAAGTGTCAGATTTCAACAAAGTTTTATTCCCCTGTCCATTGATTTTATGAACCGAGGAGATGTTTAATTGAAATCCAAATTCCTTTATATGAGTGTATGTCATATGTGAGAAAATGGGTAATGTGACAAAATTATTGTTTATTTGCTGTGAATGTACGCGACCACAAATTAATTTCTCAAATTGAGATAATAAAGTGACTTGATTTGACTTGACTTGAAGTAATCACTAAGTGTTCAAAGCCTTGCTGTGTTTGCCAGCAAGGAGGGGGGGGGGTGGGGAGGGGGGAGAAAGCAAATCCTTACAGTTAAATTACAGAAATTTCAAATACACTAGGGAAAAAAAATAGATTGCTAAACTAAACTTCGTTGAGTCGGATTGACACGACAGTGACACCCCCCTCCTCCACCCCCACCCCCCACTACACCCTCCTTACTGTCCAACTTCAGACTCTCTGTTCTCTCTCTCTCTCTCTTTATACCACCAAACACGCTTTCCACATCGAGTATGACAGTAATGATGGGTGTTTCGATTGATGGTCATTATCAGAAGACAGTGCTTTCAAAATTCAAAGCCTTGGGCCATCTTGTACGCGCGGTTGTGGCTTCCGTTTGAATATTGGTCTTGAATAGGTGTTTTTTAACTATGATTTTATCTGTAATCGTGTAATGGAATCAGTAACCAGTTCACAAATACATGAATCGACATAAGTGAAGCCCATTACTGATATCGATTTTCATTATTTTGTCTTTAAAAAAAAAATACGATCGCTTCGAACGGCGCAACGCGTGGGACTTTTCCGACCTGTTTAAACTTGACGAACACCGGCTGAATTACGAACAAAGTAACTAAGCATTGGCACAGTATTAAGAGTATTAAAATAATTGAATCGTTTCATTAATGTTCTGGTTTGTTATTATATGCGTTATCTTACCAAGTGCGCCTTGCAATTCAACAACGATTAGCACATTCGACTCGGTCATTGTCGGATCTCGGCTTTGTTCCGCCATTGTTGAAATCTTGGACAAGGAGCAAATGTTTGCATTTGATACCTTCGCTTTGATTGGCTTGCGCTTCTCGAGCATTCAACCAATCGCTTAGCTTGATACACCAATGAATGCGGGAGAGAACGGCCTTTCAAGCGCATCATTAATGTGTATGTTTTTTTCGCAAGTTTTTTAGCACCGACGTTGGAAAGACAACACTTATAACAAGCCTCATAAAAACTTTGATTCTAATTAATTTAAACGCATCGTACCAAAAAGAAAAATAGACTGAAATAAAGCTTGAAACACGCTCTTGTATTCTGACCTATTTAAACGCCAATGAATGGAATGAACACATTGTATGTGTTGATTTTTCGACACAGTGTAGTTAGAACGCTCGGCCAAATGGCGCCTGCGACGCATCGGGATGTGTGACATGCTTCGTTTTCGTGAACGGATGGGTGTATTTGGAATAAAACAATCATCGTACCGTCTATTGCAAACACAAATAAACAACACAGAATTCAAAAGGAAAACTGTATTCTTTATTCTTCACAATTTTCATCTGATTCTAAACGTGTTATTCATAGATACTTCCAGTTGAAAACAAGCATATTTTTTCACTCGACTTAACTTTCCCGTACGCTGAAAGAAGGGCTGCCGGTACCTATTTTATGTTTCTGATCAATAGTATGTCTTGTTATTAATCTTCTCCTGTTCCTGCCATACATTGTGATTTTTATGTTTCTGATCAATAGTATGCCCTGGTTTCCTTGTTTTTAACTCTGTAATACTGACCTTGTCTTGCATCTGCCATTTAATACTGAATCTTTTTATTTCTAATGTACATATGGTCTTGATTGGTTTTTTTTTTTTTTATGATACTGAATTGTCTTGTTTGTAACCTCTGGTGCTGACTGTATGACTTGTTTCTGCTTTATGATACTGAACTTGTTTCATCTTCAACTCACACTGACCAGTATTATTTCTGACTTTCCTGAATATAGTGTTGATGTTTTCTGGTTTCTGTTTTACAATACCTGACCTTGTTTTGCTTCATACTCATCAACTGACTGTGTCGTTCGCTGTAATTGACAGGCAACATCACCTGCCAGAGTGACCAGTTAATGTGTGAGGAGAACTACTGTGTCCATGAGTCGGCCAAGTGTGACGGCCAGATCGACTGCTTGAGCGGCTCTGATGAAGCTGACTGCCCCAGTGAGTTGACATCTTTCATTATATCATTGGCATCCATGATTGACTGATTTTTCCCCCTCTTCTTTCTCTCCAAATCGGTAATTTTTAGTTTGAGATGGTGTTGGATGGTTAAGTGTGTGTGTCTGTCCAAAGCCGATGAAGTTCTGTACATTCACAGTGTGTACTTGCTGAGGTATGGAACTCTAGGATTAAACCAAAGTATGTGTCTCTGTCCAAAGCCAGTAAAGTTCTGTACATTCACAGTGTGTACTTGCTGAGGTATGGAACTCTAGGATTAAACCAAAGTATATGTGTCTCTGTCCAAAGCCAGTAAAGTTCTGTACATTCACAATGTGTACTTGCTGAGGTATGGAACTCTAGGATTAAACCAAAGTATGTGTCTCTGTCCAAAGCCAGTAAAGTTCTGTACATTCACAGTGTGTACTTGCTGAGGTATGGAACTTCAGGATTAACCAAAGTATGTGTGTGTCCGTCCAAAGTCAGTGAAGTTCTATATATTCACAGTGTGTATTTGCTGAGGTATGGAACTTTAGGATTAAACCAAGCGTGTGTGTCTGTCCCAAAGCCAATGAAGTGCTCTATATTCACAGTATGTACTGCTGAGTTATGGAACACTGATGATTATACCAAAGTGTGTGCGTCTGTCCAAAGCCAGTGAAAATCTGTATATTCATAATGTGTACTTGCCGAGTTATGGAACTTTAGGATTAAACCAAAGTATGTGTCTCTGTCCAAAGCCAGTGAAGTTCTCTATATTCACAGTGTGTACTTGGCAGAGGTATGGAACTTGAGGATTAAACCAAGACTTTATGAAAATCTGCCGTAAATGGGAGAAGATACTTGTTGCTCTGATAGCAGTAAATGGTTATTGATTTGAAAGCAGAACATATTAGTAATTTACAGCAAAAAAAAAATTGATTGGTCTTGATTCTAAATGTCATAGGAAACGGGCAACAGTGATATGTTCTGAAATTTTCAGATATGCGTATGTAAGATAATTTTCAACGGATTCTAGCTGCAGCTCTTTGAATAGATATGTTGCTTAACCAGATCACTCCTTGGCACAAGATCTCTCCAGCTCATGCTCAGATGATCTTAAGTCTTATCTGAAGTCCTAAGATTTGTTAATTGGTGTGATCACAAATACTTTGACTTTTTTTTTTTTTTTTTTTAAAGATCTAATCTTTATCAAGTCATTACTATAATGACGGAAGAATTGTTAGCCTGCACTTGTTTTCCCCCTCTACTTAATTGTTCAGCAAGACAAAAAGAGGTGGTGATTAATTGGGAAAAGCATGGATGTTATCCCAACTCTTTCAATCAGAAGTATTGAAGTAGAGCATATTGATGTTCATAAATATTTAGGCACAGTTTTAGACAACGAGTTAACTTTTTAGCCATACATTGATTATATCAATAACAAATGTCAAAGCACGACATGCTGTTTGCAAAAACTTCAGTATTGTGTATACCAGTACTGATATTTGGATAATTTTATTCCTGCTTCATAGAACCTGCTGTGACATTTTCATGTATGTGTTGGTATTGTGGTTTGAATGTAAAATGTTATGATGTTTGGACAAACTACAAGTTTAACTAGTGAATGTAGGGAGGACAGATTGGTGGCAAAAAGCAGAACCCAAGTGAGATGTACAAAGCTGGGAAAATCATGTGTTGAAGGCCAAGTTTTAGCAGTTCTGTTTGAGACTGTGCCTTCTGGAATTGGGTATTGGACAGTGAAATGGAAAATTGTCAGATTTGAGAAAAGTTTGATCCTAAATTCAGTTCAGTTTCTGAAGAGTAGCTCTTGTGACAGATGATTTATAAGATTTCAGGGGGGGGGGGGGGGGGGGGGGGGGGGGAGGGGGGGAGAGAGAGAGAGGTAGGAGACGGTACTGAAGGAATGTGTGAGTGCATGTATAAGCAAGTGTGCACCTTTTCTCAAATCAGACAGTTTTTTCTTCTTTTTTTTGAGTGTGTGTGGTGGTGGTGGGTGGTGGTGTGTGTGTGTGTGTGTGTGTGCGTGTGTGTGTGTGTGTGTGTGTGTGTGTGTGTGTGTGTGTGTGTGTGTGTGTGTGTGTGTGAGAGAGAGAGAGAGAGAGAGAGAGAGAGAGAGAGAGAGAGAGAGATTTTAAATTTTCAGTACAATTGAGATGTAATTTGTTTTATTTTTACAATTTCTGATTTTATTGTTGTACTTGTAAATGTTAAATGTTTCCCTGTTAAGTTTCCTTTATGATTTTAATGTCAATCAGATGTTGTTTGTATTATTTTCATTTCTCTTTAATTTATTAAAGTTTTTTTTAAAATGTCAGTGCAGCAATATATTGATCTGACAGTAAACGGTTTTAGTCAGTCAGTCAGTGCACACCTTTGTGCGTCTGCGAGCGCTTTCTGTGTGTGTTGGTTTGTTTGAATGCCTGCATGTGTATGTGACTGTGAGTGTTGGCATGTTTGAATGCCTGCATGTGTATGTGACCATGGTTGTGGTTTGTTTGAATGCCTGCATGTGTATGTGACCGTGATTGTTGGTTGGTTTGAGTGCCTGCATGTGTATGTGACCATGAGTGTTGGTTTGTTTGAGTGCCTGCATGTGTATGTGACTGTGTGAGTGTTGGTTTGTTTGAATGCCTGCATGTGTATGTGACCATGAGTGTTGTTGGTTTGTTTGAGTGCCTGCATGTGTATGTGACCTTGAGTGTTGGTTTGTTTGAATGCCTGCATGTGTATGTGACCGTGAGTGTTGGTTTGTTCGAGTGCCTGCATGTGAATGTGTGTGCAGTGAGTGTTGGTCTGTTTGAATACCTGCATGTGTATGTGACTGTGTGCGGGAGACCGAGGAGGAGGGGATGGGGGAAAGAGAGGGAGAGGGAGCACAGGCACAGGTGTGTAGTTGAAGAGATTTATTGCAAAGTGTGATGTGTATGCCACTCTTGTCCTGTACTTGTTTGGTTTCAGTTGGAATTAGCTGAGTTTAGTATGCATATTGTCTGCTTTAATGAGTTCAGTTATGTATTATTGATGGATGTCTGTGTGATATGCATGCATGCAGAAGCTTGCTCACAGAAGCCCACAGATCACACACACACACACACACACACACACACACACACACACACACACACACACACACATACATACACACACACACTCTCACACACGCATGCATGCACATTTTCACATACACACAGGGCCCACCCACTCACACACACATGCTTGCATACACATGTGCGCACACACACACACACACACACACACACACACACACACACACACACACATACACACCATGTGCACACACATGCAAGCACAAACATACAAGTATGATCGTGGCACAAATGTTGCTAGGTAGGTAGCCAAAGTCTGAGTAGTGCATTTGGCTAATGAACAGGTCAGACATCTGCAAGGTCATATCCATGAGACCTTGTCTCAAGTCCTTTCGTCTTAGTGGTTTATTGATTTGTCCATCAGTTGTTTATCCTGTGCACTGTGGTCTAGCAGATGTGACGAAGTGACATCACTTTGATGAAATTGAAACTGAAACTGTGCAATCATATTGCAGTTTCTCCTCAGAGATAATAAAGTGTAAAGTTGTTTTGATTTTATTTCATTTGTGTGGCACCTAGCAGCTTTATTTTAGGTGCTTGGGGAAAAAAAGAAGCACCAAATCTTTACAGCTACAGTTGTCATTTTGACACAGAATATGAAGCTTCGCTGCCATGAAGGCTTCTCAGCTATTGTCGTTGATGCAGACTGATATCTTTTCCAAAGACAGATCATAAATGGACATGTGTACTTCAAAATTTTGGAAATATTTGCTTGAATTCAGTTAGGGAAACATGTAACAGTGTATGTGCAAAGCGTGGTTTACGTGCAAAGCTTTTTATGATTGGTTACGAATAGTGAAGCAGGGATGGACTTGGGTCAAGAAAGATGATCACTGAAATTAAAGGATTTTTTTTTAACAGTAGTTGCCTTTGGTGATGGACCGATTTAATTTAGTTACACTACTGATTTTGATGGCTTTGGAGTTTAAATAACTCACCGCGCAGACTGCTTTAGTCTGTGTGCATGTTTGTCAGCCTGAGAAGGATTGCTTCTGGGTGAATTGTTTTGATGTGTGTTTTTGGCATGACATAACTTGATCCTGTGCATTAAGACTTTCATTCCAGTCATCTCCTCTGCTTAATTGCTTAACATGTATCAATTATAGCTTTGTGTGGAAAACAAATGTAATATATGAATTTCTGAATGGTTGGAAAAAAAATGTTGTATATAGATTGTTTGATTGGTTGTTATTGTTTGATTGATTATGAATTCATTGGTTTATATTGCAGAACTGTCATGAACTATGTGACAGCACACAGAACAAAGTAATCCTGTTTATTCTTCTGCTGTAGCGCCTGCTCCAACCTGTGCCAATGACACATTTGACTGCTTCGGCGATGGGTCAAAGTGCATTTCTTACCAGCGGGTGTGTGACTCGTGGGATGACTGTGGAAACTATGAGGATGAACGCACAGAAAATCATGACCCATGTCCTGGTTAGTGGGATTAAAAAAAATTTTTTTTTATACCAGCTCTCTTTCTCTGTCAGTGGGCGATAACAATTTTTAACTAGCATTGTTTTACACAGTATTCTGCTGACTTAATATATTGTCATTGAACAACTGGGTGAAGGTATTACAGCTACGTATGTTGAATGATTGAAAGGGCATAGTCCAAGAAAATATGAAAAATGTGAATTGGAAATGGTGTACGTAGGAAGGATGAACCGCATCAAGTTGTTCCATAGTCATGTGACCTGACCGTAAAAGACCAGCATGGAAAAGGAGAGCCATCAGGCTTCACTCACTGGAAATTATGATGGCAGTGCTTTCACACAGGCTCATATGCATAAATGTGCATACAGACATGTATGTGCACACACACATACTATAATGCAGGCATATGCGCACGCACACACGCACGCATGCACACACGCATGCATGCACGCACGCACGCACGCACGCACGCACGCGCACGCACGCACACACGCACACACACACAACACACACACGCACACACACACACACACACACACACATATGCAGAACTTTTTCTTTATTTCATAGTTTCTGTTTCAGCTGTAACTCGCCCATGTCTGTGTTCTTGCAGAACAAAACCCTTGCAATGTCAACAACGGGGGCTGTCAGCACATTTGCTTCCGCTCTCCCAACGGTGTGATCTGCGACTGCCACGCAGGCTTTAAAAACTAGCCGCCGACTCAAAGACAGAGTGTGAGGATGTGAATGAGTGCCAGACCCTTGGCTCCTGCTCACAGCTGTGCATCAACACCAAGGGGTCCTTCAAATGCGAGTGTGAGGAAGGCTATGAACTGATCCATGACACCTGCAAAGCCACAAGTGAGAAAGCAGAACATGGCCTTTTCAGGGTCTTTTTGTACTCCCAGTTCTTATAGAGCAGGGAGTACTTTAGAATGGAATGAAGAAATGTTGTGTGTGTGTGTGTGGGTCCGCGGTCAAAATGTGTTCCACTCGCTACAGACAAAACTACTGGGCCAGTCTTTCTGAAAATTTGTAGGTATGTTCATTATGGGTCAAGGTTGATGCCCGATGTGTTATTTTACCGTTATAGCCATTGCTAACAGCCATAATGGCCCATAACGATTTTCCTTCTTTATGGAATATCTCAGAAGTACTAGGCCAATCTGTCTGAAAATTTGTAGGCATGTTCATTATTGGTCACAGATGATGCCTGATGTGTTATTTTACCATTGCTAATGGCTATAATGGCCCATAACAGTTTTCATGGGTGACACCTTCCGGCTTGGAGCCGGAATTCTGGCTATCAAGGTTGCCCAAAATCGGAAATCGGCTGTGGGAAATGTCAAAAAAAAAAAAACAAAACAAAAAAAAAACACTGGCGTTCGTTTCTTACTTCATCCGAGATCCAATCCAAGTTTTTTCAACGAGCGTAGTGTCGCCATTTTGCTTTTCTGCCTCGCGCGTGGGTTAGGCCTAGATCTAGCTGAGTGAGAATGGAACAGACTACAGCTCTTCGTGGAAATCAACCAAGATGCCATACTTGACAGAATCGGACGATTCTTCGAAACTTCAGGCTGTTGAGGAGGGAGTTAAAAACAAGTGGCGGTGGGAATGGCTGCAAGAAACGGACGTCGAAGGCAAGATCGCCCATGGCATTTGGTGTCGAAAACTTACTTTGCCCGGCGCGTGTTTTTGCATCATAGTCATAGTCTGTGATACTATGCCAACATAAAAATTATTACCACTTGCATCAAAATGCTCCAGGAGAAGCAGACTTTTGCTTTTTTTATGCCTTAAAAGCTTCAGCTTGTGGGGGGCTTCACCCCCCAGACCTCCCAGCGGGGCGTTGCCCCTGCACCCCCCAGGGCCTGGGCAGCCCCTGGGCCCCCTGCCTTTCCAGTTTTTTTGAAATATGAAGGTGTCACCCATGAGTTTTTCTTTTTTATGGAATACCTCAGAAAGTACTTGGCCGATCTTTCTGAAAATTTGTAGGTATGTTCATTATGGGGCATGGATCATGCCCAATGTGTTACTTTACTAATATAGCCGTTACTAATGGCCGTTACGGCCCGTAACGATTTTCCTTCTTTATGGAATATCTCAGAAAGTACTAGGCCAATCTGTCTGAAAATTTGTAGGCATGTTCATTATTGGTCACGGATGATGCCCAATGTGTTATTTTACCGTTATAGCCGTTGCTATGGCTATAATGGCCCATAATTTTTTTTTTATGGAATACAGTAGAAAGTACTTAGCTGATCTTTCTGAAAATTTGTAGGTATGTTCATTATGGGTCATGGATCATGCCCGATATTTTATTTTACTTTTATAGCCGTTACTAACGGCTATAACGGCCCATAACAATTTTCTTCTTAATGGAAAATCTCAGAAAGTACATGGCCGATCTTTCTGAAAATTTGTAGGTATGTTCATTATTGGTCAAAGATGATGGCAGATGTTTACCAGAATAGCCATTACTAACGGCTGTAACTAGCCATACCGGCTTTCTTCTTTATGGAACATCTCGCGCACATTCAGGATGAATTGGGAGTACGTTTATATGCTTTGCATCGTGCTTTTTAATTATGTGTGCACATATGAATTGGACTGGTTTGCCCATGACAATTGTGTCATTACTTTGAGGAGTAAAATATAATGGGATGGGAGAGCTGTATGGGTTTGCTAGTTTTGCATGCTGGATAGGGAGATTGTCTACATTTCTGTGATGTGTTTTCAAGGGAAAGATTGTCTAGGTTTCTGTGGAATGGTATCAGGGAAAAGATTGTTTATAGTTCTGTGGTATCAAGGGAATGATTGTCGATGTGTCTGTGGTGCTGTGGAGCGTGCTTTTTCATGCATGCCTGTCAAGGAAAAACAGCCATGTGTACGTCTAACCTTTTCTTCACCACGTAGACATGGCTACTCACAGGCACAACACCACAGTTGCTGCTTGGCACCAAGAGCATACTGTGATTCATGCTGTTTTTGTTTGTGCTTGCATTTTCATTTAAGGCTTCCTTTAAAATGTGAATCATGCCTACAATTAGTTTTTGTAATCCTTCATGTGGTGTATAAGCGATAACTGGTTTAACAGCTCAAAATTAACGGTCTTCTGAATCTGGTGTTCTACATTAACTCTTCTCAACAGCTGCATGCAGCATGGGGGTAGTGTTAATGAAAGGGTTAAACCACTTGTTCTGTTAATGGTCTTTTTTTTTGCTTTGATTTGTTTCATATTTTTGTTGCCCCGTCTTCTGTATCACTTTCAGGAATGACTGGCACCCAACTCGTTCAAACTCTCTTTCCACACCTCCACCTGTTGTACCTACTGCACAACCTTCCCAAGGTTGTGTGCAGTGCAGGCGCTACTTCAGGGTTTGAAACAGTTACAGGGGGTGGTGAGGGGGGTGGGGTGGGGGAGCAGTGCTTTGGAGGAACATTTTCAGAAACTTGCTTCAGAACAAGTTTTGTATGCCTTACTGGAGGGTCTAAAGATGTAGATTGAGTTTACTAAACAGTTTAATTAATTTTTTTTTTTAGGTTCCCGTTTGAACCAAAAACATTGAATGCTTCACCTCATCAGTGTCTTCCAGTTGAACCATAGTTGTCCTAGTCTCACTTCTTGACACCAGCTTCTTCAGACTGAGATGAAGGGAGATAACATTCCTTTTTTAAAATTTTTTTTTATTGATTGCTATGGTTCACTACTGCAGCCCAGAAAACTTGTGGCCCTATGAAAATGAGATTCTGGAACAGGTAGATTTGAAGATGATAAAACACGTAATACTTGGCATGTTATTCTTTGCTTCTTCTGAGAAAGAAAGTGAACTGATGAAAACTCTTTGTTTTTCAGAGGGCGAACCCGAACTGCTGCTTGCTGATCGCAGAGACCTTCGTCGCTACAATCTGTACACTAAAACGTACACGCTGCTGATAGACAACACGGAGGTGGAGGGGTGCCATTGCCATGGATTTCCATTATGATAGCAACAGTGTGTTCTGGACAGATGTCTCCAAGGAACAGATTATGAGGTAAGGTCTTTTGTTGGCCAGCCTTGTTGTTAGAAATGTCACTTTTTTTTTTTTTTTTTTTTTTTTGGTCCCATTATTTTTGTGCAATGACCAGATTCAACCATATCGAACCTTATTGCTATTTTACTTTGTATGTTATGCAAAGTTTTTCAGTTAAACGGGTTCACATCCTATGATGTTGGACCATTGTGTAGGAGCCATCTACATCTGTATTTCAACGTGCATTGAGCGTGCATTTCTACCGTGGTGTTTTCAGAATGGTGTCTTAGGACTTGTGGAATGCCTTGTGCCACTGCTTTAGTCTGGATTTAAACTAGATAGATTGGTTCCTTAAAAGAAGAATGTTATGCCATTCCACTACTGTTTCACAAGGCAAGTCTGCACACTTTATCCAGAGTTTGCGTGGACCAGAACAGTAGCCCAAGGCTGAAGCGGTGTATGTGTATGAGTGAGACTAACTTAATTTTCATGTTGTTTGGATCTGCCATCTGTTGGAGCATTACTGTGTGTTTGCCAAGAGTGGGAGATGTCTGTGGTGACTAAGAGGACAGGTGCTGCTGCAGGGTGAACTTGAAAACACCAGTGCCATCGAGACGGTGGTCTCGGAGGACGTGAATGTTCCTGATGGACTGGCGGTGGACTGGGTGCATGGCAACCTGTACTGGACTGACACGGGTCTGGACCACATTGAGGTGGCCTCCTTAGATGGAAGCAAGCGGCGAGTGCTGGTCAAGGACAGACTGGACGAGCCTCGGGCCATTGCGGTGCATCCAAACGAGGGGTGAGATTTATGGCCAAGTGGTCATGGTTGAGTGCTGGTTTGGATCTGTCCGGATCTGTCTTTTTTTTTTTTTTTTTTTTTTTTTTTTCTTTTTTTTCTTTTTTTTGCTCTTAGTAGTAGTGAGAGGGATGGGGGAAGGTTGGGAGAAAGGAACAGGGATGGAGGGCGTGGGGGTATGGTTTGGGGAAATGAAAGGAACTGAAGAAAAATGGATTGAGAGAAATCTTAACAGGGGCTGGTTTCACATTTGAAGTTAACTCTTGATTGTATTCTTGACAACTTTGATGTGCCATGGTTTGAAAGGAATGATTGTGTGTATCGATGCTTTTTTTTTTTTTTTTTTCAATGCAAGTGCCATTCTACCCCTCGCTATGGCTTTCTCCCTGTGTTTCTGTCACCTCACGTAAAGGATGTACAGCACACAGATGTGCATATGATGATACAGAGCATTACTTGTTCAAGAAACACATGATGTTGCAAACTGAGGTGGCTTATCAATTCTTTTTTTGGGGGGGCTGCCCCATCTTCTGTGCCATCTCATTCCGACATCGTGTTGACAGCTATAGTGCGGTCAGCCCTGTCCCGGCATCGGCAATCCATTGCGAGCAGTCAGTGTCAAGTCATCAAAAGGCAACCCACCGGAGGAGACACTGCACTGCACCGCTGCCGAGTCATTTTGGTGGTGTTCAGTGGTGCCAGTTTGGATCCGCCATATGCAGGGGGACATCACCTACTAAGCCCCATACTGATAACAATAATTGCTTAGTCACAGAGCTGGAGTGAGTGAGTTCTCCCTCCGGAGGGCACCACCACATCCGTCCAACAACAGCCCCATGGACTCATTGATACCGGTGACCCTGATGGAACCAAACCAAGGCCACAGACATGGAGAGGACATCGAAACAGAGGTCACCATGAAAGCAGGGCATGAAGGGCCACAAAATCAGCCTATTTTTTTTTATGCTGATCGATGAGAATAAGGATGATCAAGATGATCCTGCAGATTTCCCATCTGGACTGAGACTGCATGACCGGGCTATACTCTATGCTTCCTTTCATAATGTATCTTGGCGTCAACGAGGCCCGAGAGATACAGACAACTGCAGTGTTGGTCAGGGAATTTGAGCAACACTCTCGGAGATGCATCCATTAAGTGCATAAAACTTGACTGTGTGGTCCCAATCTTCCCAAGTGAGCCCATAGCAAACCCAACTGTGGGTAGGAGCTGGTCGGGGCAGAAAATCCCACGTGACTATGATGGGAATTGAACCCATGACCTCCCATGCAGGAGTCAGCGATGCTAACCACTCTGCCACAGGGGCTGGTGTGATTTATTAATGTTTGTGTGTGGTTGCAGACTGATGTTCTGGACTGACTGGGGTCTGGAGCCCAAGATTGAGAGCTGTGGCATGAACGGCAAATACCGAAAGACCATCATCGGCGAACAGATCACCTGGCCCAATGGTCTGACCATTGGTATGTTTCAGGGCTGGTGTCCTTAATGTCCAAGCTGTTGAACCATACCTGCTGATTTGAAACTGTTGAATTTTCATGTGGGAGAGAGATTATGTCAGGAGTTCACCAAGATGAAGGATTTGGTTCTCCTATTTTTTTTTTTTTTCTCAGAAATTTCATCAGTAAGTGTGGAGTGCAGTCAGTAAATATCAACAACAAAAAGATGATGATTGTGTGAAGTGCTGATTTTCTAAATATGTTTTTTTTTATATGGCAGTTCGAGTTTTTAGACATTTCCAAAAGTAATTGTGGAGTGTATGCTGGAAAGGGATGATGCCCTTATATGAACAAATAGGTATTAAAAAGATGATTATGCAAAGTGTCAATTTCTGAAGATATGTTTTCTACAGCAGTTCTTAAGCATTGATGACTTGTCTTGAGCAGATTATGTGGACAACCGACTGTACTGGATTGATGCCAAGATCCACATCATCGGCAGTTCAGATTTGGACGGCCATAATCGTCGCTTGATCTTGCGCGGACATCAGCATCTGGGTCACCCCTTCGCCATCACAGTGTTTGAGGTGGGTGGTGTGTGATTTTCTTTCAGAGGAAAAGTACTCTTTGTTTCTAAATACTTCTGCTCTTTATTTCTGAATACTTCTCTTTTCTCAGTGATAGGATTGGGGTGGAAGGATGTGTGTGATGTGGTGTGTATGCATGGTAGATAGTATATTATTTTGTGTCTGGTGTGTATTAGCAGGTTCGTTACATGATCCTGTTTTGTTTTTTCTTTCACGAGTTTTCCTCTCTTGTACTGGCAGGATTTTGTCTATTGGAGTGACTGGCCGTCAGAGTCCATCCGTCGCTACAACAAATTCCAGGGTTGCTGGTATCATGTACATGGGGTGGGTCGGCGCTACTTGATGGTTGGTTACCGGGGGTTGTGTTGGGCAGTTTCGTTCATAATGCTGGGCGGGCCTTCGTCGGGTCGGTTCCTCCTTCTCTGCTCCGCTGCTATCCACAGGGATAGCTACTGTGGCGCTTGTGTTCGATCTTGTGGGCACCGTTCGGGCAGCGAAAGTGAATAGTGAGTACTGGTGTGGTGCTGGCAAAAGGGAGAATGGTGGGGTTACAATGGGCCAGTGCAACAAAGAAAGGTTAGGGAGCTGCAGCGCGTGTCTTGGCACAGGGTCTTTTAGTGCCTGCTTACGGGCCAGGGCGCCACAAGGGGGCTGAGACAACGATGAGCCTTCTCTACCCACCAAGCGACGACGTGGTGGCTATGTTGAAAGCAGGCCTCTATGCGGGCACGCCTGTATCAGTAAGAGTGGGGGCGTTGGGCGGCCAGCACATGGGGTGGGTCCGACGGGGGGTGAACAGCGGGGCATACAGGAAAGTTTCAGGGGAGGATGGTAATACAACTGAGGATTTGAGTGGCGTAGCCGGCTGCGACCGGACTCTGGGAGTGGGCGAGGGGGTCACTACGGGGGTAAACAAACCATGGAGGAGCGAAGACCCCACAGTGACCAGCGCAACGAAAGAGATGGGAACCCAACCAACCCGGTGGGGGCCCCGGCGGAACCTCTACGGTTTGGATGCGGAGTGCAGTGGGACAAAAAAAGAAGGCAAAACCCAGAACGGCGCGATCAACAGAGGGTGATGCGGCAGTGTTCAGAAGTGATCGAGTTCTCGGCGCGGTCTGTGGTGTGCAGGGGGATGAATGAGGGTGAGTGAGTGAGGTGGCAAGGGGCTTGGTACGTTCCCGCGGGGACAGGGGTCATAGAAAGATGGTGGTAGGGGGTGCCACAGAAAATATTAAATAGTATGCTAACACGGGCAAATACAAGCGGGTGGGAATGCAATAACGTGGAATAGAATTTGACTAAGAGAATATAACACCACGTGCAGGGCGGCACAAGGTAAGAGACAGCAAAGTGTGAGGATTCATTGTGAATGTAAATTGAATGTAGTACGGACCGGCCGGCTGTGGCTGTAGGAACCTATAAGGGTCGGAGAGGCCACCGGTATATAGATTGTGGACAGATGGTAAGGCCACTGCTAAACATACAAGGGATAATGCATACAGGATAATACTACGAAGAGGAAAGGGGGTCACTGAGGTAAGGCCCTAGACGCGGCAGACGATGATAACGGGGAGGATGGAAAATGAGCCACGGTCTTCTCTTCTACAGACAAATACACACCGGGGAAAGCACAGACACACGGGAGCAGGGAAAGAGGAAGCGGGGACGTGGGGGGGGGGGGAGGGGGGGGTGGGGGGGGAGAGGGCCGAGGGAAAAGAAGACGAGGGGAAAGGGGGGGAAGGAAGAGAGAGGGGGAGGGGGTGGAAAAAGAAAAAGGGGGGACAGGCAACACGCAAAACTCGAAATGACGACAGCACGGCTCTGACCAAAAAAACAGAGAGGGCAGTAAACTGAATACGGAGGGGGGGGGGTGTGAGCACACAAAAAAAAGAGCGTGTTTGGATACAAAGTCAGGTGTTTTTCGCCCATGTGGTAGGAGACTGTCCACAGAAAAGGGAAACTCTAAGGAAGGGAGAATAGAGGGAAAAGGAGGGGAAAGGAGAGATAGTCTTTGTTGTCCCATACAAATGCAAGAGACGCGGAGGCCACAATGGAGGGCCACACGTCGGGCCCGCCCGTAAGACCAACAATAAAGAAAGATAAAATTGAAAGCGAAAAAAGAGGGAACCCGAAAGCCCTTGACAACAAATACATTCACGATTTAAAATTCCGATAACGATACAAGCCGGGAGAAGTGACAAGCGCCTCACTAAAAACAGTAAATCTAAGCGAAACATAGGCGGTAGTATTTCAGCTGATATTCGATTGAATACTAAACAAAACTGGCATTATTTTCGTCATCTTAAAAACCGGGATTTTTCGAGGATCACGAAACACACTAAACTAAAAGGATGAAATAGGTGGGGGGACTGAATGGATAAACAGAAGGTCGGGACGGATCTAATGAGTATGTGGGGTGAATCAAGGGGGCAAACAAGAGAAATTGAATATTGACAATTGGTGTGGTTTCAACACAGCTGGTGGGTTGATGGGATTCATTATGCTGATGGGGGTCGGGGGTAATATGGCATAGGGATGGTGGAGGTGGGTGGGGTTTGGATGCGTTGGTGATCAAGTACATAACGAAGTTGAGCAGTTAGCAATAAATGCACAATCAAATTGAAGTCATTTGAAAACAAAAGCAAAAAACGAAAAGAAAAGATAGAAGAAGGAAAAAACGCTACGCCAAAGAGACAAAACCCACAAGTTAGCTAATAGTTTCAAACGTCTGGTGCAGGATGTGGAGCTAGTGGATTATACACAAGTAATACTGCCTGGAGTAGAATCGAAATCGGTGAGTATGGAGTGCCTTTTCAGCACGCGCATAAAGGGGGCGCGGTATGGAAGGTAGTTGTGTTTGTATGTGTTTTGAAGTGTGTAGGCTTAGTGCTGCCAGCCCGGGTCTGCGGCCGTGTTGCCATAGACCAAATGTCTGTTGGTGGGAGAAGAAGGATGTTTTTGCGGGCCCCGCGTCGTTGTAATTGAGGACAGTGGTTTTGCTAGGGGGAGAATCGGGTGGGCCAGGTATTAAGAAGGTGAGCTCAACATAGCTGGGTGACCAATGCAAAACTGGTGGGCGGGGCTTGATGAGGGGGCGCTGTTGCTGATGCAGCAACAAAAGATCAAATACTGAAAGAAAGAGACTGGACCACAACTGGCCTTACTGGCAAATGGAATACGTGATACGCCCTGGCTAGGGAAAGAAAAAAACCGAGAAGGGGAAGAAAGAGAAAGAGGCGCGGTAGCTGTGTGGTAAAAGGGTGGGTGACCGAGATGCCGCCTGCGTCAAAGGCTTGGTTTTTTTCATGAGAAAGAATGAACTTTTTGTTGGTGTATTAATGTCATTACAACTGGGAAAGGAGTCTTGTGCAGTTGATTGGCCAGCTGTGATGCTGAACTAGAAACTGACAAATCTGCTTTCTGATGCTTCAAAATATTTAGTAAACAATTTCTGTTGTGCTTGTAGGTGGTCCACCGCACGCCAGTTTCCACTGGTTATTCTTGTTGAAGAAACTTGTGACTGCCTACTTTGAGGTGTTGGGTTGTTGCTGACTTGTCCACACTCCACTTTACACGTTATCGCTATAATATTATGCATACTTGAGACTACACATATGTCCCTGAACAGGTCTAAAGCAGCTTGTATATGTATATGTTGTTGAAACAATTGGTTCAGCTGAAGGAAGAATGTTGTCCAGCACAGAAGAAGCTTAGGTAGAGGACAGTAATTTGGTTCATGATCAGGTTGGCGCGACGCTTTTCATTATCCATCATGGAAAGGTTTTCAGTTCATTTTGTTCGTAGGAACTTGGTTGTTTAGGAATAAGAATGCTGGTCACATGAAGGTATAACTTAACCCGTTCCCTGCCTGGAACGTGTAACGCACGTCCTGAAAACTGAAAATCGCTACGTCCGGGACGTGTGTGTCACGTCGTAACTTCGTCACGGAAAGCTGAAAAATCTACTTGGGAGACGACCGTCTAAATGTTCTCACTTCTACTGGTGTCGAGGAACGGCCCCTTTCCCTTCACGCGAGCAGCCAGCTGACCATACGTTATGCAAATAGCGAGTTGAGAGGTTACAGCTGATAAGCATATTCAAGATGGCAGCTCAACTGAGCGCTTCGTCAACGCCTCCCGTTTTCAAGCGTTACACTGTGCTTGATGTTTTAGATGACGATAAAAATTCTACAGAAAGTGATGAAGAAGACCTTTGAGGATCGGATCCTGATACTAGCGAGGAGGAGGAGAGGGATGGGAATCAGCACCATTCACTTTTATCGGAGACAAGTGCTGGTGATGACGTGGCCTCATCGTTCATTGCACATGACAGCTGTGAGTACAACGCCGCGAGCGAGGGTGACGAAGCGGAAATAGCCGAACCCATGCCATCAACGAGCACTGCACGCACTCCTATCATGACCGGAGAGGGTAGTGGGACATGGTAGGGCTAGGACAACGGCGAGGGTCCTGTGGAAGCGGCCGGGGGCGTGGCATGGGGCGTGGTCAGTCCCAGCCTTGGTGGTGTTTTCATTGGGAATACTAGTCAAAACTCAACTGTGCCAATGTTAGGCTGCACAGAGCTCCAGTCTTCAGTTCCTTCATGACCAGAAACTGGATTCAGGCAAGTAGCTCTGTTTTTCTTTTCTTTTTTCTTTCTTTTTTTTTTTTTTTTTCTTTTCCATTTTTGTTTGTTACTACTTGATTCTTCATTCTTCCACTATTTATTTTCTGTATTTCGCTTCTTTCACATATTTCCTATTGAAATCACATAATTATGGCAAATCATGACTGTATGGATAGGTGGGACTCTGTGTGTGTGTATGTGTGTGTGTGTGTGTGTGTGTGTGTGTGTGTGTGTGTGTGTGTGTGTGTGTGTGTGTGTGTGTGCACGCTTGCGCACATGTGTGCCTAAGCATTGTTTATTTTTGTATGCAAGTTTTCCATATAAGTTTGTTCATTTTGTAAAGCACAGAAGCACTCATCCACAGCAGTTTTTTTTTTTTTTTTTTTTTTTTTTTTTTTTTTTTTTTTTGCACCATTGTGGTGTGTTTTTACATTCATGTGTGTGTGATACTGTTAGTGCGTGTTTGTGCATATGTGTACAGTGTGTGTGTGTGTGTGTGTGTGTGTGGGGGGGGGGGGTGGTGGTGTGTGTGTGTGTGTGTGTGTGTGTGTGTGTGTGTGTGTGTGTGTGTGTGTGTGTGTGAGAGAATGTGTGTGTGTGTGTGTGTGTGTGTGTGTGTGCCCAATTGTGGGTCTGCTTACTGTGTGGTGTGTGTGTGTGTGTGTGCGTGCATGCGTGTATGTGTGTGTGTGTGTGTGTATGTGTGTGTGTGTGTGTGTGTGTAAATTGTGTGTTTGCGTTTGTGTGTGTGTGTGTGTGTGTGTGTGTGTGCCCAAGTGTGGGTCTGCTAACTGTGTGGTGTGCTAACTGTGTGTGTGTGTGTGTGTGTGTGTGTGTGTGTGTGTGTGTGTGTGGGTCTGTTTACTTATCTTGAAACTTTTATTCTGTATTTCAGATTCTTCTTCAGTTTCTACAGTATTTTCTCTGTGTGTGTTTTTTTCTTTTTTCTTTTCAACAGACAATTGTTTTTATTTTTTTCTTCAGACTTTTTTTTCCCCCATGATTGTCATTTTGAACATTTACCAAGGAGTACTATACTATAACAATTTGGACCACACTGTATACTTACAGTGATGCTGAGTAAACACTAAAGAACTTCTTGTCAGTGTTTTACAGGTCTTATGTGTTGTAACATGTGTATATGTGCAGAAACTGTTCTTTTTTGTAAAACCACCATTGGTACATCCCTGTCCATCCCCTAATGGCCACACAAAACTAGATTATATTATATAGCATCATAGCTTGGGGTAAAAGGAAAGAGAAGCCATAAAATCTAAGTCATATGTCAACAAATAGATAAGCAGTCATTGAGGTATTGAACCTACCCCAAATAGTAAAATTATGCCCCTTTCTAGTAGAATTGGGGTACCCCCAGTAACATACAGATTGTTACACAGAGGGACAATTACTGACAACATATGAATCCCAGGTGTTTGTAATGTTGTTGAGCAAACACCACAAGGTTTTTGCTGTGTTTAGTGGGCTTTTTATATGATGAATTGTTGTAAAACTCTCAAACTGAAAACAAAACAAAAAACAGGTTTATCATATATTATTAGTGTGAACCATCATTATCACCCCCAAAATCAAATTAGAATGAAATGAAATTGTAGAGACAATGGTATAGAAAGTAATCCACAAAAAAACTAACAAATAAATCAACAAATGGATGTGTAATATAGATGTTAGTGAACATACCGTGCAAAGCATGATTATGCCCCCTTTTTACCTAAAAAATAGTACCCCCAATTATGAGCAGATTATCACCAAGAACAAGATTCCTTGGGATTTATATGACTGTGATGTGTTAGTGCTGATGTTGAATAATTAGTCACACCACTTTTTTCATTGTTTTCACTGATTTTATATGGTGCAATTTGTATTTGTATACTTGAAAATTGTTCTTTTTGTAAAACCACCATTCATTATATCCCTGTCCATCCCCTAATGGCCAACAATACTACATTATTGTTATACAGCATCATAGCTTGGGGTATAAGGAAAGAGAAGCCATAAAATCTAAGTCATATGTCAACAAATAAATAAACAGGGATTGAGGTACTGAACCTACCCCAAACAGTAAAATTATGCCCCTTTCTAGTAGAATTAGGGTACCCCCAGTAACATACAGATTGTTACACAGAGGGACAATTATTGACAACATATGAATCCCAGGTGTTTGTGATATTTGTTGAGCAAACACCAAAAGGTATTTGTGCTGTGTTTAGTGGGCTTTTATGTGGTGAATTGTTGTAAAACTCTCAAATTGAAAACAAAACAAAAAACTGTTTTATCATATGTTATTAGTGTGAACCATCATTATTACACCCAAAATAAAGTTAAAATGATGTGAAATTGTAGACAAGGGTATAAGGAAGTAATCCACAAAAAATCTAACAAATAACTCAATGAATGGATGAGATGAGTAATAGAGATGTTAGTGAACATACCATGAAAAGCATGATTATGCCCCTTTTTACCTAAAAATAGTACCCCCCAGTTATGAGCAGATTATCATCAAGAACAAGATTTCCTTGGGATTTATATGACTGTGATGTGTTAGTGCTGATGCTGAATAAACAGCAAGACCACTTTTACAGTGTTTTGATTCATTCTATTTGGCGCAGTGTGTTTGTGTATACTCGAAAACTGTTATTTTTTGTAAACTTTTTATAATTATGTCAATTTCTAATATACTTATTATCAACATAATCAAGTCATTTTTACAGGACATTGTAGACAAATGTATAACACAACAAAACTCAAGAATAAGTGAGCTGTAACCATTTTATTGAACCTACCCCAAAAAAGCTAAATTTTACCACGGCATACAGATTTTCAAATGTGCTATTTTACTGTGGCAGTGAAGGGGTTAAGATGTAAATGCCCATTTGCTGTTTGGGAAAAAAAAAGTGTTTCTGCTTTGCAGTACTATTGATAATGACCACCTAAGGTTGTAAAGGACAGTGATTCACACGCAGTGCATTCACTTGCCTTGACTGTTATAAGCTTGGTTTGTGTTGGCACCTAGGACTAATCCAGCTTCACAATATTTCATGGTCAGTGAGGACTGTAACCTTCACGGAACCGCAGAATTTTTATTTTTTTTTTTTTAACCTGGACCCTTCTCCCATCCTGGTGATTAGTGGCCGTCATGTGGTCAGTGTTGTACAAAAGCCTGAGTGATTTCATTGGTCAGTATTATACAAAAGCCTGAGTGACTTCATGTGGACAAGTTTGGCCACTTAATGCTGCTGCGACGGATGGGGGAAAGTCAGAGAAGGATAACGCACCTCTCAGAATCTCTACATTCTGAAGCTGTATCTAGGGCCTTCTCTCCTCATTGCAGGTGAAGTCCCACCGCCATCAGTTGGCCCAACAATGACGGCACCCACTACGCCCAAGCCCAAACTGACTTCTGCCAAACCCTCTGTCAAAACTACCCACCCCAACTCGACCCCCAAAGTTCCTGCTGTCACAAGTACCCCCATCACTAATACCACCACCAGCAGCACCACCAGCCCTGTCAACAAAGAGTTGGATGAAGGGCTTGGGCATGTTGCTGTTATCGTCATTGCTGTTGTCCTTCTCATCGCTCTTCTTCTTATTGCCGTGAGTATCATGGTCATTGGATAAACATTGGGTGTGTTGAGCACTCTGCATCCTTGCAATGATGGTACACAGAACACTTTACTGTAATTGTGTCCGATTTTTTGGTGACGACCATTTTGATAACCTGGTCAGACGGTCAGATTTTTTGTACTTTGGATGGGGGATGGAAGTGGAGGTAGGGGAAGGGAAGAGGGTTTCTGTCATTGTTTCCCGTCTGCATTTCAGTCCAGTTATGATTATTATTCCTTCCAAAATCTTTAAATGACCTACTATTTTACTTTAATTTGAATTGTTTGCTTTTTAGCGCATGTGGTTTTGTCTTTTTTTTTTTTTCAGAATGATATATGTGTTTTATGTCTTTTTAGGTGTGAGATAGTAGTAAATCTGTTTTACTGATTGTACATATATCAAATAGGAATGTTGTCGGAGGAAGCTTCAATTACAGTGGAAAGGTGTGAAAAGAAGAGGGAAAAAAAAAAAAGTCTGAATAATGAAAACGGGCCAAGTACTGTGCTACTTGTTCTCATACTTTACCCAGTCCAAGCAAATGCCTTATTCCCACTTGGCATTCAACAGTGCCCCTAAGATCAGGATCCGGCAGAACAAAATTGAGAGCAGGAAGCTAACTTTGCCTCAGTCCTCAGGTATGTCGGCCAGAGTGATCGCCCTTGGTTAGTCCTGTTGGAACTTGTTCAGTTTTTCTCCTTTTTCTTGGTTGAGGAACAGGCTTCTTCCAGCCCTGCAATTTTTCAGACTTTGTTTTTCTTCATTATGGATTTCCATAAATGCCCTTTCAAGTTCACTGTCATCTCGATGGGAGAAGCTTCTCTTTCATTGGCTTCTCAGGAGGGAATACTCAAAATCACAGTATGTTGCTGCTTTGTTGAGAAAGTTTTTCACTTGGTCGTTTTCCTTGGCTTCTCTTAAGTCACCTTCAGAACCTGCAAACTCAGCAGCCTCTCGTCAGTTTCTTTGTCATAAGTGGTGCTCTTCTGCATAAGGTGTTCCATGTTCTCTTGATGCAGCCCCTGCAAAAATAGATTGGATGCGATATGGCGCTTGAGTTTGGAATTTGATTTTCTTCATACCTGCCTGTCTAAATAAATGCCTTATCTCCACAAGGCATGAAACAGTGCCATACATCAGGATTCCCCAACAAAAGTTAAAAATGGAGAACAGGAAACCAATGCTTCCTTCTAAGGCCTTTTGAGGAAGGTACAAGTGTTAACTGTTGGAGATTTGATTAGACTGAAAAGATTTGTCAAAAGTGAGCAGTTTCGATCAGCGCTTTTTGTCTTGTTATTAGTAAGTGACCTAGCTGGAAACAGCACATTGTTACTTTTTCGCTTTGTTAGAAAGAGTTGAAATATGCCAGTTGTGGTTTTAACAACGCTGTTTTGAACATGTGCACTGCAAAAAATATATTGATGCTTCAAGAGCAGTAGACTGCCATCAGAGCAGACTTGATTTCTGGAGCAGATGGATGTTGTACCCCACCCCCCCCATCTGCTCCAAGTTTTTTAAAAAAAAAAAACTTCGTGCCAAAATCTCTGGACTCAGGGAGAGAGACCTTGATATTAGCTATGATCCCTTCCTGTCGAAGATGTAAGACTCGGTGCCCGAAGAGGAGCCTACCACTAGTCCTAAGAGTATTAGGCCTTCAGTGAATTTTGAGCCAGTCACCGAAAGCTCTTATCAGGAGCCTCATCCTGAAGACTTGCTTTTTATTCACTTTGTCTTCAGCCTGTACACTCATGACTTTTCTGGGGACCCAGGGTCCTTTGGAGTGGCTTGATGAGGGCTGTGCGACACTCTCGACATGCCCTCCATTCCTAGCCAAGACCACGGCGCCTGAAGAGCAGCCCCTGATGGTAGCCAAGTTACCACTGGCCCCTTTGTCCTCCTGGCCCAGGTTGAGGCGATGGAAGGTGGTGCAGGTTAACTGTCCAGTCAGAGCACTGAAGATGTGTACCTTGATAGGACACAGCCAGGCTGCCTGACATGAGGTGGCCAGGTGACAGCTGCTGTCAGACCCCAGACCATTGTACGTATGTTTGTTCGCTACGCTTACATCTGGAAACCACTCCCACTTTGAGCAATTAAAAGGGGCACCTGAAGTCTGGCCTTTTCACGCCAGTTGTGCCCTTGGTGAAGCGTAGCAATCTCCAACAGTGTTGGGCACTAGGCTAGAAGACACAGACTTCTATTGGCCAATTCTACCTTCATGGCATGACTGAAGACATGATAGCTCTTGATTGTCTAGGGGAGATCGTGACTGTGTCAGCGGCAGTACATCCACACCGACATTTGATCACTGGTTCGTCCACCTATCCAGCCAATATTTCCCTGTTTTGTCCATTTCTTTTCTTAGCACTTCAAGTTGCTTCCGACACTGTTTGATTGGTGTACAAAAATTTTCTTTCTTTAGTGTTTTTACTTGCTTGAGTTTTTATTAGATGGCACCACCAGTACTCTCTTTATGTGTCTTCACCTTGTCCTGATCTTGCTAATGTTTTACCTTTTTTGGTTTTGCTGATCTATTTTGCCTTTTTGAGCATTTGAGGGATACAGTCATC
>JADBJO010006780.1:82500-97500 GCA_016801955.1 Conus betulinus
CATGTATTGATTTGTGAAGCAGGTTTGAATTTACAAGAGAGCAGAGAAAACTGGTTAAGAGTATATGTATGTTGTTGCTGAATGGTTCATAATATGGAAATGTGATAGCCACTACGGAACTTTGTCAGTGAGAGTAGTGGTGTGTTAGGGTGATTGTTTGCTGAATCGGGTCATGGAATAGGTGTTATCTTTACTAAGAGGAGTTATGAAAATGTGTGTTGATTGTTTGCAGTTACATGGAAGGAAGAGAGAAGTGTTTGTGTGTGCTGAAATGTAATTGTCAGAGCAAGTAAACTAAACTTATGCTGCAGAGGTTATTTTACTTGTATGAAATTGTAAATAGTGTAAATACTGTTGATTATGCATCAGCAAACTTAAAAAGTGCCTGGTATATATTGTGACTCTTAAGCTATTGTTAGAGAATGTTAAAGAAAGGGAAAGGGGGGAGGTGAGAATTGGAGGAGATAGAGAATATTGAAACTTGAATGCGATGCACAGATTAACACAATGCCTTTTCATTAAATTTTTCATACTTTCCGCTCTGTGCAGGGGTTGCGTATCATAGCCTTACATCTCTTGTCAATCAGGAATTTGGCATGCATTTAATGACATTCCAATTGGTTTCCACATGAAAATGCTTTACACAAATGAGGATTTGGGGTTTTCTCTGTGGAAGTGGAGTCTTCTGCAGAATTTGGCCTTTGCTACACTCATGTTGCTGTAATGCAGTTTAACTGCTTGCCATTGATGTCATTTTTGTTATAATCAGTGTATGACTTGAAGATTTTTGATTTCAGGAAAAGAAAAAGTTTAAAAAAAAAAAAAAAAAAGCAAAGAAAAAAGTTTCAAATTTCCTCTGTTTTACTGGGTAGTCTTAGATGAATTGCTTAAGAAATGGTGATACATTAAGCGTTCAAACAGAATAAAAAATATATTCCGTTTGCATTGCTGCTTATCAGAATGGTTAGGGCCAAAGGAGTTACAACCAGGTACGTTTTTGTCGTGACTTTATTCCAACAGGAGGATTGTGAATTTCTTTCCGAAGGTAAACCTGTGATTTGCTTACCAAAAGCAGGACTAGCCTGGCAGTTTCATTCAGACAGGAAGCCTGTGAGTTTCCTTCCACAGAAGGCTAGTGAGTTTCCTTCCAACAGAATGCCAGTGAGTTTCCTTCCAACAGAAGGCTAGTGAGTTTCCTTCCAACAGAATGCCAGTGAGTTTTTTTTTCCAACAGAAGTCCTGTGAGTTTCCTTCCAACAGAAGGCCTGTGAGTTTCCTTCCAACAGAAGGCCTGTGCGTTGCCCTCCAACAGAAATCCTGTGAGTTTCCTTCCAACGGAAGTCCTGTGAGTTTTTTCCAACAGAAGGTGTGTGAGTTTCCTTCAACAGAAGGCCTGTGAGTTTCCTTCCAACAGAATGCCTGTGAGTTTCCTTCCAACAGAATGCCTGTGAGTTTCCTTCCAACAGAAGTCCTGTGAGTTTTCTTCCAACAGAAGTCCTGTGAGTTTCCTTCCAACAGAAGGCGTGTGAGTTTCCCTCCAACAGAAGTCCTGTGAGTTTACTTCCAACAGAAGTCCTGTGAGTTTTTCTTCCAACAGAAGGTGTGTGAGTTTCCTTCAACAGAAGTCATGTGACTTTCGTTCCAACAGAAGTCCTGTGAGTTTTCTTCCACAGAACAGAATGCCTGTGAGTTTCCTTTCAACAGAAGGCCTGTGAGTTTCCTTCCAACAGAAGGCCTGTGAGTTTCCTTCCAACAGAAGGCCTGTGAGTTTCCTTCCAACAGAAGGCCTTGCCTGTGAGTTTCTTTCCAACAGAAGGCCTGTGAGTTTCCTTCCAACAGAATGCTGTGAGTTTCCTTCCAACAGAGTTTCCTTCCAACAGAAGGGGTGTGAGTTTCCTTCCAACAGAATGCCTGCTTTGAGTTTCTTTCCAACAGAAGGGGTGTGAGTTTCCTTGAACAGAAGGCCTGTGAGTTTCCTTCCAACAGAAGGCCTGTGAGTTCCTTTGCAACAGAAGGGGTGTGAGTTTCCTTCAACAGAAGGCCTGTGAGTTTCCTTCCAACAGAAGGCCTGTGAGTTCCTTTGCAACAGAAGGGGTGTGAGTTTCCTTCAACAGAAGGCCTGTGAGTTTCCTTCCAACAGAAGGCCTGTGAGTTTCCTTTGCAACAGAAGGGGTGTGAGTTTCCTTCAACAGAAGGCCTGTGAGTTTCTTTCCAACAGAAGGCCTGTGAGTTTCCTTCCAACAGAAGGCCTGTGAGTTTCCTTCAACAGAAGGCCTGTGAGTTTCTTTCCAACAGAAGGCCTGTGAGTTTCCTTCCAACAGAAGTCCTGCGAGTTTCTTTGCAATAGAATGCCTGAGAGATTCTTCTAACAGAAGGCCTGTGAGTTCCTTTGTAACAGAAGGGGTGTGTGAGTTTCCTTCCAACAGAAGTCCTGTGAGTTTCCTTCTTCTGAATTTCCTTTCAAAAGTAGAGCTCTTGAATATTGCTCGCTGACTAGTGGAATGAATTAGCATGGGGAAAGCCTCCATAACCCATCGATGCTCTGATGCAGAGAGCCATTAGTGAAGAACAGGATGAAAAAGCCTGGGCTATGTCCATTGTGTACCTGAGACTTTGGGTTTGAAAAGGTGTTCTTCATTGTAAAGTCACCAGTCCACTGGCGTGATTTTGTTGTTGTTGTTGTTGCGCAGTGATGAGAAGGTATAGTTACTGGTGGAAGGGCAAAGTCCAGAGTATAGAAAAGTTTGATTCTGTTCAATTCCCCGTCCTTCCTGTGATGATATTTGTGTCGAGACCAGCCCTGTGTCTGATGCCGTGATTTTGTTCTTGGGATCATTCACAACAGCAGTGCCTTGGCCAGGGCAGTGTCCAGAATTTTAGACATGAAAATTCAAGCACACCTACACCTGTAAAGGATGCAGCTGCCAATCCTGGATGGGAGAAGAACACCAAATCTTAGTGGACATCCTCTGGCTCTAAAAGAAGGTGATAAGATAAGTGAGAAGCCCCAGCAGTCATGGAGAATGTGAGATTTGAGAGCAGGGACAATTACTGGTGCTGGCATTAGTTGATTCCCCCATGAAACCCACCATCTGGAGCAGAATGTCCTGCATGAGAAGTCCAACCAAGCGTGGAAACTTGTTGGCCAGCTTAAAGCCTGCAGGCAAGCCTGATCGATCAGGGTTCAGAAGGCAAGCTGCCCCTAGTTAATTACAATTGTGGTGTTATGTACAGCTTGTTTTTCTTGCTTGTAATACATTTATTCAGTATTTATGATGTAAGCGTGAAGTGATCAGCAACAAGTGTATCCCTGTGGCTCATTTGTGAGTGTGCTGTAGGTTATGTGTATGTGAGAGAGAGAGAGAGAGAGAGAGAGAGAGAGAGAGAGAAATTGTGTGTGTGTGTGTGTGTGTTGTGTGTGTGTGTGCGTGTGCGCGCGTGCGTGTGTGTGTCTGTGTGTGCGTGCATGCATGTGTGTGTGTGTGTGCGCACACGCACGTGTGTGTGTGCACATACATATATATATGTGTATATATGTATGTTTAATTTGGAATTCGCTATTCAGATTTACTGTGTAGTGTTCATTTGAGGAATTTGCTGCCTTTTTATTAAAATTCAGGTTTGTTGAGTGTTCCTGAAAGGAAATTGCTGACTGTTGTTGTTGTTTTCAGGTTTGTCAAATGTTACTTTGAGAAATTTGTTGATTTTCTTTTTTTTTTCGGGGAGGGTGGGGACATGAAAGCCTTGTTGATGAAGCTGCTGTGACAAGAACTAAAGAACTGTACATTATTCACATTCCTTTGTCCATAATGTTTCTCTTTGTATACTTAACAGCAGTCAAGCTTTTGCTTGACATGAGTCTGACACTGTATACTACTGGGGCTTTGTTCAAGACATTTCTACCCCAGCTATCCTCTGCCTTTACAACCTTTGATGTTGCCTTTTTCCATTTTTAATATTTTTCTTTTTGGTTTTGATATATATTCAGTGGTGGCAAAAACTGCAACCAGATGTGGAGATGCTGCTTTGTTTTGACAAGGACATTTCTTTAATTTGGACTACAGATTGTAGCTTAGAAAGATATAGATTGGTATATTTGATTTGGTTAGATTTGATTCCTATCGGACAGAGAAATGTTTAAAATGAGGGGAAAAAAAATTCTTGACTCTTGACGCCAGTGACATAAACAATGCATTACCTGTTGTGTAAAAAAAATGCCTGCTATTTTACTATTGATGGAAATGATGTTGAACATAGAATTTGTACATAATCATTTGGACATAGAATGTTCAGAGATGCTTCTGACGTACCATCATACACAGTACATTGCAAATACATAGTAATCCTTCTTCCTGACAAGCAGTGTTAGTAAGACATCAGTGTTGGAACTGTTTACTTTTAGATTTCAGTGTACTCTGTCCACATGGCTTGTGAAAATAAAACAAATAAGTTGAACTTGAACACTAACAAGTACAGCAAATAGAAAAATCTTGACTAGCTCCTGTGTGGCCATTGCATCTGTTGTCATTTCAACGACACACTTAAAGATATGAGCAGCAATGGGGCTACATGGCATTTAAGAAAGAAAAAGAATATGCCATTCAGCTGCTACTGCCAGGCACTGAAGACTCACCTGTTTGTGTGTGTGGGGGGGGGGGGGGGGGGGGGGGGGGGGGGTAGGAGTGGTTGAGGGAAGCAATAAGCTCATTGCAGTTATTTTTATTATGTTCCCTATTTTGGCAAATTTGACACTGCTCACCATCTGATGGAAGTACACAGATTTTGGAAAAATGTCCCCCCCCCCCCCCCCCCCCCCCCCCCCCCCCCCCCCCCCCTTTTTTTTTTTTTTTTTTTTTTTTTTTTTTTTTTTTATAAGTATGCCAAAAGTTTTTGGTCTGCATTGTCAGTTTATACAGTTTACAGTTTCGGGAGTGTGAGAGAAATAAAGTATGTTTTAACCCTTTTTTAAGGTCAGAAGTGTTATGTGAAATTTGACCAGGGTTTCAAAAGTTGTCAATTTCGACAAATTAACAATCAAAGAATGTTCTTGGATTTGTTTTTAACAAGTTTACAAAATACTTATGCAAGGGTAAGTGAAAGTTGAGTAAGGCAGGAAGCAAATTTGTTAAAATTCAGGTTAAAAAAAACCCACTGTTGGTATAATGTTACATCAAGAAGTTAAAAGTCTTGAGTTTTTTTATACCTGAGCAAAATTTATCAAATGTGCACAGTTTTTTTGGTATTGGAATATGAAAATCAGAATAGTTTGGGAAAATTAGGAGAAATAGGAAATTTGAAAGTGAAGATCTAGGTGCAATTCATATATGGGGTAAATATATGGGAGAGTTGAAAAAACAATTATGGAAAAGCCAACCCGCAACTTCTGATCTTCAGAAACTAGTTGATTCAAAAATGGAATGAAGAAAAATAAAAGTGTAATACATAGTCATGATTCGTAAGAGAGAATGTTGATCATTCTGCTGAAAATATTCTGACAGTTTGAAACTCAAAAAGAGGTTCATCTAAACAGAGTTGTCATCAAGAGAGCGATGTGTCTGAGACCTGAAGTTCTCTGTGGGGTGGGATCAGGTGGAATGGGGTACCCATCTCCTCACCTTCACGGCTTGGCTTTCGCTGATCCCGGGGGTAGCAGTTGGCGGTTTGCTGCTAGGTGGATTGATGTGGCATATACAAATGAGGGTATGAACAGTTAGCATACCTGATTATGTTTTAACTCACCACTCAGGTGGGAGTGTTGAAACACTGCTCTGTTCCATCTTCCAATTCCTTCAAAGGTGTTGAGTGAAACTAGGAAGCCCACACAAATTTGTTTTTATGGTGAAATTAAGTGGTTTCAAGGCTTATTGAAGTGGTTTGGAAACTGATAGTGAGGAAGCATCCACAACAGTTGCATATGTTTTTCCATCTAACTTATGGTCAACAATCTGTTTTGGGGTAGGAAGGGCCAGGTTGTGATCGAGTAGACTTTTTGAAATTCTGCTTTGTAGATGAAACAAGAACCCACGCCAATCTGTCCTGAACATGTGATAGTATGAATACTCAAATTAGCAAGCTTTGCCTTCTTTGAAACAAGAAATGAGAACAACTGTTTTGCTCGCTCATGTGAAAAAGTTTACATCTGTGTTTGTTGGGCAAGAATCAAGTTCGTCATATTCTTGGAAACTTGCAATGCCAAACTGAATCTCAGTTTTCAATCTGTGCCAATACTTGTCTTCGAAAGCGAGGCTGAAAACAGAAAACAAAAGACAAGAAACTCAGTATAGTTTTGTTTTTAACTTATTGCCATAATGGATCTCATGCAGTCAATCAGATATGAGTTATTTGATTTTTTTCCCCCTAACAGCTGAATATTGACATTTCAGGAGTAGAACCCTTCCCCCCACCCCCCAAATATTCCATCCCCCTGTTCTCTTTTCCCCTTCTCCCAAACCCCTCACCCTGACCCTCTTTCCCCCACCTGTTTGCTCCATAGTGGTTCAATTCTCAGATATATCTCACTGTTTTTATTCCATTGTCTGTGAATCTTTATAACAATATAGTGATAACATTCATGTTTTTTGAATTGTTAATCTCTGCTGTGTGATCTGTACAATTATGCTTTTGCAGAAAACGGTTTGGAAAGAAAGGCTTCATGTTTTACATATACATGCATCTCTGGACTGACAGCAAGTAGTACTAAGTGGATTTTTTTTTCATGTATGCATTTTTCTTGTAGAAAAATGGTTTCTTCATATTATGGTATGTGTGTGTGTGTGTGTGTGTGTGTGTGTGTGTGTGTGTGTGTGTGTACGCATGCATGCACAAATGAAAGAATATCATTGAGACAGGATTTACCTTGCATCAAGGAAGCAGTTTGTCTTCCTCTTTCTGTCTCTCCATCTCTCTCTGTATCTCTCTCTCTCTCTCTCTCCCTCACACACACACACACACACACACACACACACACACACACACACACACACACACACCTGTTTTCCTTTGACACCTTTCAATCTTCAAAGTTTATTCCCCTTCAATTTTGTTTGGTGCCTGGAAGACATGCACACATATTTTCTTTTCTCCTTGCTCACACTGAAGAAAAGAAAAATTACAGTGTAATTCATGACATATGTACAAATTACACTTTCTATATAACCTGATCTAGAAGCTTTTGAATAGAACGTTTTGATTGTGCAAAAATGTGTTCATTCTGTGGAAAGAAATAACTTGAGTATTTTGTGTAAGTTCGAATGGCCTGAAAGTGCCTCATTTGTCTCAGCTCAAGGTTGATTAATATTACATGTAGTATGTTATTCTAGAATTGGTTACAGCTACTTGTAAAGATGGTTGATCTATATGAGTTGTATGTGAGTAAAGAAGAGTGGATAAACATCAGAAATGGTTTGGTAGTGCAAGTTAAAGGAAAAAAAGGAAGATAAGTATGTTGATAAAGAAAGGATTCCACAAAACAAAAAGGTTTGGAATAAAACTAATTACAAATATCACCAGATGTGCTTGAAGTTAAATCGATACAGGTAAATATGAATGATTGTACATCGTGCTTAATGAATGTTTTTATTTTTTAAACACTGCCTCCAGGATTTTTTCCTATGCGCAAGTGTGCCTTTTTTTTTTTGTTTCTTGAATCATATTGTTGCATCAAACTCTCTTCCTGTTTGATTCCCTGTAACAGATTTGTACTTTTGCTCCAAAGGTGTCTGCATTGAGAGAGTTCTATGTATAATAAGTTGCATCAAGAGAATTCTTATGTATATTTGTGTAATTCCTAAAGAGATTCTTGTTGCCAGTCATTTCCTGTCATCCTGTAAATAGATGCTTTGAAGAATGGGTCAACACCGTGTAAAATAAACTGAACTGGAAAAATCATACTTTGGGTTGGCAAAGTGTGTTGATGAAGCAGAATTGTGCCTCATACACACCCCCCCCCCCCCCCCCCCCCCCCCCCCCCTCACTTTCACTTTCCTCCCCCCACACTTGCACACCTCTCTCTCTAGCACAAAGTGTGACACATACAGTAATAACGAGAATGAGTATTCTCCTACATTCATTCTCATTAACTGGTACTAGAAAAACAACATCCACATATGCATACTTTGAACACTTACTTTCAAAATCATTTAGCGAGATCATGTTCAGTCTGAGGAGTGACTGCGAATTATCCCTGGGGCAGAGCTTGGGTGTGTATTGCTTTCATTCACGAGCCCCTCATCTTTTGAAAGTTAGAAGTGTGTAAAAGGAGTGGCTTGTATGTATATTGTGCTCACCTGAACCAATAGTTGTTTCTTTTCTTGCTTTCTTTCTTTTTTTTTTTTTCTTTTTTGTTTGTTTGTTTGTTTTATTTTGTAGTGCTGATCAGAACAAACAATTTCTTTCTCTCTTTTTTTGTTTTTGTTACTTTTGTTTTGTTTTGTTTTGTTTTGTTTTTCTTCTGTGTTTGTGATTTTTTTTTTTTCATTTTGTTCCAGAAAAATTATTGTAGATGCTTCTCTTTACAAAGATTCCGTTTGTGTTGTCACACTGACACAGGCGTCAAACTACTGGCTGTTGGTAAAGTTCATTGCAGTTGCATGAAATAATGATGATGATGTTACATTTTGGAAACAAGAGAAAGAAAAAGGAGAAAGAGTACAAAAAATACCACCGGGTGGCTGATAACTGTTCAAACAGTGGCAGAATGTGGACAGAGGCCAAAAAGACTGTAAAAAACCTGGACTTGAAAAAGTGACACTATAAGTGGCTTGTCACATACATAATGATTTATCAAAGAGGCTTACTTCATTTCTAGATATATACTCAATTTATGACGTTATTTGTTCAGTTAACCCCATCAACTTTCTAGATTCAGTGTCAGGTGTACTATCAGCCGGAATGTGGCCCCTCGTGGTCAGCTGAGCTATAAACAACATGACTTGAAATGTACCACAGCACAGTAAGCCATACAGAATTCTTTCGTGGCTTTGACCATACTATGACAAAAAGTCCTGTCTTTAGATAGAAGCAGACAAAGACCCATACTTTGTAACATGATTAAACTATCCATATCCTTACCCATCGAGCAGATTTTTTTTACATTTTTTTTTTTTCTTGGTAAATACATTTGTTTAGATTTGTTTTATTAAGTTCCTCCATCAATAACAAAACATGTTTTTTTTTAAATGTGAAGATAGAGAAGAAAAAATCTTTGATCACCAGGGATAAAAAAAATCAAGGCAGAGAACTGCAGGGACAAAGTCAATGCCAAAAGGTTATCTGCACTAACAGATATCGCAGTAAAGACAGCCTATGTCTGCTTTTGATTCAATGTAGTCGCCATATTGTCACACACACACACACACACACACACACACACACACACACACAGAAATAGCATGTATATTATAAATTGTAATGAGAATTACAAAACATGTGAAGACTTCACAGACCAAATGTGAATGGGCCACAAATGAAAGGCAGGAAGAAACCAAAACCAAAACTGAACAAAATGTGGAAGATTGTAATCATAAAAAAAAGTGTCATAGAGAAAGGCAGAAAAGAGTAAATCATTGACATGAAATTTCCAGTTGCAAAGTGAAACGACTGCAGGCGGAAATCTAAACAAATCTTAAACAAATGTCAGCGAACCGCCCAGAGAAATGTGGACAAACGAGTCACAAGACAACATACAATGCGTTTCGACCTCTTAGGTCTTCCTCAGGTGAAACAAAGACGAACAAAATTACGAAAATGCACTTAGCTTTGATCGCTTCAGATTGCTTCTGAAGCTAAGTGCATTTTCGTAATTTGTTCGTCTTTGTTTCACCTGAGCAAGACCTAAGAGGTCGAAACGCGTTGTGTGTTGTCTTGTGACTCGTTTGTCCACGTTTCTCTGGGCGGTTCGCTGACATTTGTTAAAATTTGTTATGAAATTTCCAGTTCACTCTGACTCGACCTCTGGTTTCGCCATTGGGGTGGATAATCAAAAGCATAGTGCAATGGCAGGTTGACGCTAATTTTCTGAGTTGAAGCCAGCTTTCTAACACCCAAATCCTAACCTCATTAAACAAGAGAGATCTTTGTTAAAACTAAACAGGACATCATACTCCAAAATCCTTTCACTCCAAAGATTCATGGTAATATTGGTGATATCTAGATATTGTCCAAAGAGATAAATGAGACAATTTGCCAAGTGAATAGAATTTGCTTGTATGAAAAACATTATCGCCAAGTGCTGGAAATGTGCACAAAACCAAACAAACAAACAAACAACTGGTTTTGATCTAAATACAGGGGTGACAACAAGTGAAAGCCAAAAAGGCTTAAAAAAAATTCAAAAAAAAAAAGAAAGAAAAATTGCAGATGGTTTGAGGGGGGATCAGTGAATCTCGCATCTGATGGAGTCATGTGATAACATGTAATCTAATAGTGGGGGAAAAAAAACAAGCGCAGGCCAACAACTAAATTGTCTTCATAGTAATGACTTGGCAGAACTTTGAACTTAAGGAGGCAATACAAATATATCTGCCTTTAAAAGGGATTGCGATGGTTCCCTTATGCAGCCAGTGAAGAGTCTTCATATTTTCTTAATTTCATGTTCCCAGTTTTTACATCTTCAACCTCCTGCTGCCCCCCCCCCCCCCCCCCCCCCCCCTTAAGTTTCCCTCCCCCCAACCTCCCCCCCCCCCCCCCCCCCCCCCCCCCCCCCCCCCCCTTCTGCCAAATCATGACTAGAAGACAATTTAGTTGTTGGCCTGCGCTTGTTTTTTCCCCCACTATTAGATTGTTCGTCTTTGTATTTGTCTGATTTTATTCAAGTTTAAAAAGCTATGCCAGTCTTGAATAAAAGTTACTCTGTGTTAGGTTTCCTTATGGGAGCAAAGACTACCCCACTTGTTTACTGTTTATTGTTTGCTGTTCCCTGCCTCATTTCATTTCCAAATTCAGTTGGGTTTTTTTTTTTTTTTTTTTTTTTTTTTTCATTCCCACAATTACTTTTGGCTTAAGATTAAAAAGGAAGTACCGACAATCATTAAAAACGTTTGAAGCAATTGGAAAATCACCAGTCTGAAACAACAATACACACAATGCCCCCCCCCCCCTCCCCCCGCCTAAACAAAACAAAAACACACACACACACACACACACACACACACACACACAAAACAACCAGAAAACAAAAACAAAAACTTTCACCAATTCCCGATCCATTAAAAAGTTGTAGATAGTTTTACTGGTCAAAAGACCAGCAGAAGATTATAAGAAGGAAAGAACTGAGACCTGAAAAGAATCGGCGACAGGCCTCAAGGCCTACCTGTATTTGGAGCCGACTCAACTATACTATACTATAATCCAGTTTTTCCAAAACTTTCTTTCTCCCCCCCCCCCCCCCCCCCCCCCCCCATGATGCAAGGTCCAAGGGAACAAACTCCTATATCATCAACGATCGATTACAATATGAGTTGTCTGGTATCCTTGAAACATGAGTTGTCTTCCGTAGACAGAGCGTCTTGTTGTCAAGTTAGAACGTGCGAATCTTCATGGCTTATTGCTGCCTTACGTCTGTGAATTTTGTCTGATTGTGTAATCAGCAGCTTTCAATGGGAGCAAAAAAAATGTCCTCTGAAAGAAAAGGTTGGTCGTTTTTTTTTGCGAAAGTTGAGGAAAGAAGAGCACAGTCGCGATGGTAAACAGCACAGCGAAGACAAAGAAGGTGGTGACAAAACGGAGGACAACAAAGTAGAGGCGCCCGACGGAAAAGAAGTGAAGATGTCGCGAGGCCCGCGACCTGAAATGGACGTAGACTTTGAACAGCTGAAGTCACTGGTTGTGTACGACGAGTATGGAAAGGAAGTTCGCTTTACGGAGCTCTTCGTCAATCAAAAGACGATTGTCGTTTTCACAAGGGTTGTGTTTTTCTTCTTCTTCTCCTACAGTTTACTCCATTCACCACCACCACCACCACCACCACCTCCATCGTCATTGATCATCATTGTTATTATCATTTTTTTTTTAATCATCATTATTATTGATGATATTAGTATTAGTTTGATTTTTTATATGGTGTGGGGGAGTCGTGGTGGTTGGCTGTATTCACATTTACCACTGTAACTTTCGGCGATATTTGTTGAGATTTTTTCTGGTGGGTAGATCATCTTCTCTTACTACTTGCACCTAGCCAGGCTCTGTTTGTTGTTGACACATTTTGTATCTCATGGTAGACTTCTGCTCAAAACTACCTTTTCCCTACCGCTCTGTTGCCCGGTCTCACGTTCTTGTCACATTATCTTCGCATGATGTCTTGCTTTAAGCAGCAGCTGTTGCACTGTTGTTTGATTTGTTTCACATGTAGGCCCAGCTCAGACTGAGGGATTTTGTCCCATTTTTCTCTCTCTCTTTCCCTTGCCTTTCATGCCCCAAATTGTAGGATCACCCCAGTTGCTTAAGTCCATATCGCTTTTACTCAGTCGACAGTAATGCAACATTCTTTGATTCCTGAAAAAAATCACCCATAATGTTACTGATTGTCTTTATGCTAATGTAGATTTTTTTCTATTGAAAATACAATCTGTACTAGCAGGGTTTTTTTATGTTTGTGATTTTTGTGACGCTGTATATAATATGCCAGTATTAATATGTGAGTTTTTGTTGATATTGAGAGATTATGTCTACTCTCTCTCTCTCTCTCTCTCTCTCTCTGTGCACATGTGACTATGTCAACTTTCACTTTCACATTTATTGACACACACACTTTCTTACCATAGACTGAATTTCAAGATGAAATTTGCTTAATTTTGTATGCTGAAGATGAATTAGTTGGTAGCCTTCGTTCTTCTTGCTTTACCGCACATGTTCATTTATTGCCAACATGTATTTATGCAAATTTCTTTTCTTATTGCCCAAATCTCTGCAAGTTTTAAGCATTCATTTTTAATGTGATTAAAAAGATTTTTTTTTTTTTTTTCGTATGTTTTCATAATGAGCTTTTCTTTATTTTATTCCTAGTAGATAATTTGACTGTGCCTAAACAAAACAGACAGGTGTCTTATTGCCACTATAATATTTGAACATAATAATTCTTTATGCGGATTAAAAGAAGCATCCATACTCAGAATGAATTTGTTATGTAGCACATAACTTGTTATTCTGAAGTAATGAAAGAAAAACTGTCTGTTATTAGTTAGGCATCACTGAGAAAAAAAAACAAAAACAAAAAACAAAAAAACCTTGTTGGTAGAGACATTAGACTTATTTGGAAGGGAAAGTACTTGATTTTAGATATTTCATGTGTTTCAGCACTTCTTGGACTTTATCTCAAAGGAGTACGTTGAAGGTAAAGCCTTTTCCATTATTTCTGCACATAAATTTGTTTAATTATGGATGATTGATGGTATTGATAGAATCCATACACTGTATACACACTCTGCCTCCAGTGTAACATTTTGTAGATTGAACTTTCCTATTTGAAATTGGACTGCGTTCCATGCATAAATATGTAGAGCAATGTGTGTTATTCTTTGTCCCTTCCCTGTTCATTGGCACGACAGAACTTGAGTGTTAGATCATCCTGAACGGCACTTCCTGATGTCCTGATATATATCAATATGTCAGATGAGTCATAAGTTTACGTGTATAGTTGTTTGTATGGTTTTATAAAAAGAAAAGAAAAAAAGAAAACCAAGCTGAAGTGGGTTTTTTGTTTCCATCTTGCAAGCCACTTGATGGCATTGCACTCACACCGCTCATCGTTCCCCCATCCTCAGCTGCAGCCCAGCCTGTCCCCCCACAGCCCAGCACTGCAATCCACAGGGAGCAGTCAATGTCAAGCTGTCATGAGACAACCAGCCAGAGGGTACACTGAACTACTACTGTGTTACGTCTGTGGTGTTCAGTGGTTCAATAATGATGACCACCTATGTGGAGGAGGAGGAGATTTAGGTTGAATATCAAATATATTGTCATAACAATGGTGTGGAATCTGACACTACATTTATCAATTAGGTATTCCTGTTACATGATTTTTGAAATCCCTAGATTGAAGTTAGAATCTAACGTTGTGGCTGTTATTTTTGAAATATTGTTATCATTCGTATAGTTTTTCCTCACCCCTCCTTCCCCTGTTGTTCTTATTTCTAATGTGTGTGTGTGTGTGTGTGTGTGTGTGTGTGTGTGTGTGTGTGTGTGTGTGTGTGTGTGTGTGAAATTTATTCTTTCAGCAGTAGTTAATAGACCTGGTGATATAACATGAGAATTATGGAATTATGGACCTATCTTTAATAACTGTATATGTAGGATATATAATGTGGATTTTGTTTGGAATGCATGTGTAGTGAAGAGGGAGAGGGATTTTGAGAAAAGAGAGAGAGAGAGAGAGAGAGAGAGAGAGAGAGAGAGAGAGAGAGAGAGAGAGAGAGAGAGAGAGAGAGATGTATAGGGATTTTACAAATTATGATTAGGTCCAGGTATGTGAATGGTGGAAGCATTGTAATATTTCTAGATATTTCATTATTATTATTTTGTTAATTACATTTTTATATATGAAATCTTATGGCATCCCAGAGAAAGTTGTGTCGGCCACAGAGCAAATTTACATCAACTCCAAGCGCAGAGTCAGCATGGAAGATGGCTACAGTGACTGGTTTGAAGTTGTCACTGGGGTATGGCAAGGTTGTATCCTCTCCCCTCTTCTCTTTGCACTTGAGATTGACTGGGTTCTGAAACACGCAACCCATGGAAAGGGAATCGAGTGGACAGAAGGAAACAGCCTCATAAATCTGGATTTTGCCCATGACATTGCTGCTCTTGCAAGCACCACTCAAGGTCTGCAGGTGCTTGTAGACAACATCAGCAAGTTTGCAGGCAACATTGGCCTCATTATCTGTGCCAAAAAGACTAAAAAAAAAAAAAAAAAAAACATGCTGATCATAAACACCAGGGTCCAACAGATGTTCTCATTGACCAGAAGCAATGGAAGGAGTAGAGAACTTCACATACCTAGGGAGCTCC
>JADBJO010006780.1:102500-126384 GCA_016801955.1 Conus betulinus
ATTACACCTCATTGCTTAACAGATTGAAACTTCAAATGATTGCAGTCGCTAACTTGTAACATCTTAATGGAAACTCACACACACATACACATGCACACACACACACACACACACACACACACACACACACACACACACAGAGACACACACACACACACACACACACACACACACACACACACACACACACACACACACACACACACACACACACGGCGTGGGGCGTGTGTGCGCGCATGCACGCACACACACATTGGCACACACACCCTTACACTCATATGGAAGCACACATAAACCCAATTGCACACACACACACACACACACACACACACACACACACACACACACACACACACACATGATGTATGGAAGCACACATCTTGCCATGATGTTTTCCATGTTATGTTTTTTTTCTTACCTGGGTAAATTGTGATAACATGTCTGATGATATCATAAGACTAAGCTAACCATTAACAAAACAAAACAAAACAAAACCCCCCCCCAAAAAAAAAAAAAAAAAAAAAAAAAAAAAAAAAAAAAAAGAAAAAAAATGAAGAGAGAGAGAAAGACCAGAAAAGCGATGACTGGCACGATGTAAACACAGGTGTTTCTGTGATGTGTTCAACAGGCAGCAAGCACGTGAAGTCTGGCGCTCTTGGGGGTGTGTTGAAGAGTGTGTGGAGAGCCATGCAGTATCAGGAGTACCAAGGAGACACTAAGCAGCAGGGGGGATCCTTCATTATGGGACCAGGTGCGTGCACCTGTAAAGTACCTGTGCTAGAGAGGTTACACTTTCATCCACGTCTGTTTGTTTGTCCGTCCATTAGTCCGATGATGATGCAGAAACTATAGAACTGAGAGACAACGCTGCAGATGTCTGTATCTCTCGGGTCTGGATGATGTTGGGATACATACTATGAAAGTAAGCGTAGAGTACAGCCCTGTCAACCTGCTTCAGACGGAATGGAAACTGGTTGCAGAATCTTCATTATCCTCATCCACAGCATAAAATACGTCTTATATTCTGAGGGCCGTTCATGCCCTGCACACCTGGTGACCTCAGTTTTAATTTTCTCTCCGTGTCAGTGATACTCTCCTTGGGGAGAGTTTACTCGTGCTGGCTTTGCGAGTAAGCAGTTATTGTCGTCAGTAGGGGGCTTAGTAGGTGGTGTCCTGCAAATGTTGGATCAGAACAGGTGCCACTGAACACCACCAAAGTGACGAAGCAGCAGTGCAGTGTCTCTTCTAGTAGGGTTACCTCAGAAAGATTTGACATTGACTGCTGTTTGGCGATTGAAGATTATGATGCCAGTGTTGTGGCGAGACAAACCAGGCTGTAGCTGTGGATGGGGAGCCAGAATGAGTGGCGTTGGCGCAATGCCACTAGGGTGACATGGAAGGTGAGAAAGTAAAAAATCGCCCCCCCCCCCCCCCCTCCCCCAAACTACATGACCGATTTAAATCAAACTTGTTGGAAAGATTTAAAGTGGCCCAGTGATAGGGGCATTAAATTTTGAAAACCAAGCAGCAGGGTGGATCCTTCACTTTGGGAACAGCTGGGCGGCTGATCAATATCCACCGTCATGGAGGTTATGCTGTCACCTGTTGTTGCACCTGTTGCTTGTGTTTATCTGCTGGCCGGACTATGCCCAACCACTCTGAACTCAGCTTGGTGGAAAGATCAAAGGTAGCCCAAGGACGAAACAAATTCCGGGGGTGGATCTGATTCAGAGGGCAGAGGCAGAATTTGTGCAAAAACTCTTGAACCAATTTTAATGAGGCTTGTTACATAGAAAGATGGAATATGGTCCATGGACAAATCCATTAACCTTAGTATGGATCTAGATTGAAGGGCGGATCCACTCAAGAATTTGATAGTTTCATCTTTGGGCAATATTCTACCGACCATGGTGGAAGCCTTTGTTCAAGCAAGTGCCATTATTACGCTTACACTGGCAGAGTTTTTTCTTTTTCTCTTTCTCTCCACACCCAGTTTGCATGTTGTTACAGCCTAAGTACTGAATGGCCGAAATCAATGCCAAAGCCCAAACAAAAAGAATAGTGAAACCAGGAGAGGGATACAGGAGGAGTATGTTTAACATGACTACAACAAGTACAGTTCTATCTGCCACCTGGTGTATTCGAGGGCTTAATTGAGTGTGTGTGTGTGTGTGTGTGTGTGTGTGTGTGTGTGTGTGTGTGTGTGTGTGTACCAGACATTTTTCTTCATTCAAGACATTTCTTCACATACGCTAGCATTGTAGTAACCATAGCATTACAATGTGAATCAGTTTAAAATTTTAACTCTTTATGATGATGTGTCAGAAACATGCCCTAAAAGAATTGGGGGACTTTTTAAAATTTCTATTTTTTTTTTGGTTTGCTTACATGTTCAAAAATCCTCGTTCAAAATAAACTTCTTGTGAATTTAAGTTATCTAGCTGTATCCAAGTTTTTTTTGTTTGAACACGAAAACTAATATTCAGTTTAGGATTTGTCTAATGGTAAAAGCAAGGAGAAAATGTGTGTGTGTGTGTGTGTGTGTGTGTGTGTGTGTGTGTGTGTGTGTGTGTGTGTGTGTGTGTGTGTGTGTTTGTTTGTGACTGTGCGACACATACATATTGTTTCATTTTGTTCGAGGCTCACACATGATGTTTTATTGTGTTACCAGGAGAAGAAATTCACTTCCATCATCAAGATGCGACCAGTGCTGATCATATGAACATCAACGATCTGTTGATTGAAGCTGGAGTTCAAACTGTGAGCTTTCCCAAAGACCAGAGGGTCATCACCATCTGACCCAAGTTAATCCGTTACATGACATTTGGCTGCCATCAGTTAACTACAGCAGTCTACTTTCCTGTGAAGTGCCTGAGTCTTAAGACCTTACTGATTCTGTGTTGTTGAGACATAGAAAAAGATTTTCTCACGTGGATCAGTTTGTCTCTGAGGGGTGGGGAGCGCTGAACTACCTTTGTCTTTAAAAAGAAAAAAAAAGATATTTAAGTCTACCTCTCTCCTCTGCTGCAGAGTTCATTATCGTGTCCAATGAGTTTGTTTTCTCAGCCTGTCGTTTGATACATCACACAGCAGTTTTATTATTATACTGAAATATCAAATATTTGTGCGTCCTATTGTTGTTGTTTTCTTTTAATCTTCTTTCCCCTTTTTTTTTTTTTAATCAGAATTGTATGTTAGACCACATTACATGCCAGCAATCAACCACAGCAATCAGATTTCTTCTTAAGTGCCATTGTTAAAGACACGGCGGACACTGTCCTGTTGAAAGCTAGAAAACAGACTGTCAAAGGCAGCTCAGTTTGTTGAAAACTAGAAAATCGAAGGTCAAAGGCGGTTCAGTTTGTTGAAAACTAGAAAATCGACTGTCAAAGGCGGTTCAGTTTGTTGAAACTAGAAAATCGACTGTCAAAGGCAGTTCAGTTTGTTGATAACTAGAAAATAGACTGTGTCAAAGACGGTTCAGTTTGTTGACAACTAGAAAATTGACTGTCAAAGGCGGTTCAGTTTGTTGAAAACTAGAAAATCGACTGTCAAAGGCGGTTCAGTTTGTCTTGATGAGGGGACGGGGATGGGGTGTTGCAGATTACAATTTCTTTACAGAGATCTCAGCATTACCTCCTCTTCGCCAGTGTTCATGGTATTCAACGCCTTAAGTTTGGTTTATCTGTCTGTCCTTCAACACATCACAAAGCTTTTTTTTTCCCCCATTGAATTGAAATACACATTTGCAACACAGTTTTTTTCTTTGATTTTCCTCCCCTCATTTTTAATAGCTTCATTTTATTATACTGCATTTGGCAGCCACCAAGTAACTACACCAATTAACTGCAGCCACCAAAGTAACTACACCAATTAATTACAGCCACTAATTAACCACAGCAATTAAAGTGCCATTCTCAAAGACATGACGATCCCTGTTTGGTAAAGAAACAGGAAATAGATCATTACAGATGGATCAGTATGTCATGATGGTGGGGCAGGCATTGAAAGTGGCAGATGATTTTTTTTTTTTTTTTAGAGAGGTTTAAGCCTGTGTCTCTTCCTCTTTCCAGAGTTCATGATATTGTGCCTGCCGAATTTTGTTTTTGCTGCCTAATTATTTACACTTCATAAAGCTTTGTTGAATAAACTGGAAATACCGTGTGTTTGTACTGAAAGTGGTGTTTGTGTTTTCTGTCTTCTTTTCCCTCTTCAATCTGCTGCCAATCAACTACAGCAAACTGTATTCATGTAAAGTGCCATTCTCGAAGAGCTGACATACCCTGTATTGTTAAGACATAGGAAAACGGAGATTTTCAGAGGCGGATCAGCTTGCCTAATGTAAGGTGGTAGGGAATTGAGGGTTTCTTTTTTCAACAGGACAAAATCCTACCCCCACCATCAACCCGCTTCCTCTCTTCCCCATTGTTCATGAGACCGTGTCCAGTGAGTTGGATTTCTCTTTTAATCTTTTTACGCTTCATAAAGTTTTTTTTTTTTTTGAATTGTACCTGACAATTAAGTTTTGTGTTCTTCATCTTTTGATGTGCAATTTTTGTGCTGAGGTAATTCTACATGAAATTTGTGCTTTCTGTTAACTTGCTGCCGACATTCCTTTCTTTGTTTAAATGAACTGGTATACCAGTCTTGCCCCAAGGCGATTAGGCATTGTTTTTTAAATCTACTTCATATGACTTATTAAATGTGTAGCACTTTCATTTTTCAAGTATTAGGTTGATTATTCAATAATAACGTTTTGGCTGAAATTTGCAAAAAATAAAAAGGTGACTTTTTTCTGTTATTTCTCTCTTATAAGACACACAACATGTTGGCGATGTGAGACATAAACATTTTATGTTTATGCAGATTCCATAAAAACCTTGTTCAGAGATGTTCCGCCTGACGCGGCGATCTTTGAGTTCTTGAAAGAGGTTAACATTTTTCATCGGATCCGAGATTTTACAGTGGAAAGATTTTTTACAATATTTTGGTTGAGTTTTTAGACGATGTATTTTAAAGAATTGTGTGAATGAATGACTTGTGAGTTGATTTTAACGTGGTGACAGCCCTGATATGGCCCTTTGCGGTCGGCTGGGCTATAAGCAACATTATCTTATCTTATCTTAACATGTTGGCGAAATCAAACACTAATCTTAATCGATGAATATGTAGATGATCACTTAGTATACAAAATCAACCAATACGTGATTCAGTAACGCCTTGAAATATATATAAGATTTTAGGCAAGCTCTTTTGAGATTTCCATCAACATAAGAAGAAAAATCTAAAAAGAAAAGAGAACAACAGAAATGAAAGTAGCTCATGATACACATAAAATTTACAGAGAATATTGAGAGACAAGAGAGAGACAGAGAGACAGAGAGAGAGAGAGAGAGACAGAGAGAGAGATTTAGATTTTCTTTATTGTTAGGTCACAGCCCCTCAGAAGAGGGATACAATAATTGAGATGCTATTCTAATATCAATGTGACAAGTAAAACAAACAAAAACAAGTCCACAACGATCACATTGTTACAAGGCGTTTTAATCCTGCGATGCACCAATGATTATATTGCTAATTTGTTTTACATTAAACAGATATATGTAAACGTGTTAAATCGAAATTCATGCATTCACTGATATAAAAAGAAGCTAGGTTGTAAGGAACTTTTGAATAATAAATGCTCTGCACAAAAACAGGACAAACTGCTTCACAATTTGTTCATTTCTTGAAGTCATTAGCATAATCAGCTTGAAGATACATGGTTGTCAATATTATTTTTTTCTGGAAAAAAAGACTCTTGCCTAATATGATAAACTTCCTGGCACAAGAATACAAAATGAACTTCATTATCACAAGCCTCATGACATAATGGGCAAAGGAGATGATCATCACTGAGTTCTTTATAACGATTAAAATAATGACTACTTATTTCTGTGATACCAAATCTGAATTTTGTTAAGAGGTATCTCAAATGTTTGTTTAACTTTGTAGAAAAATGCACTGGCAATCTATGCACTGCATTTAAAACATACGATATACATCATATCTGTTACTTTTCTGAACATGAGAATGTCAGCTTTGCCATCGACACTATGAATCTATTGCTGCGTTAAATACGCCGTATTGTGTATCTTGAAAAAAAAATGACAATATTGAATAACAATTCTTTAGCACTGTTTTTACAATTGTTTGGAGTGTCTATATATACGCCTAATGATTTAGTCTATGGGGAGACAAATATCCTATATACTTAGTATCTATAGTCAGTTCTGTTCGTTATTGGTTAAAGTCAACAAGAATGCAGTCACATAGATTACCCCATAGAGCTTACAATATGTTAGTCGAGTTTGATGCCAAAGGCAAGACAAATTGGGCTTCGCAGGTAAGATTAAAATTGTACGGATATAATTTATGGATTTGGCTTTGTATGGGAAAGTCAGGGTGTTGGGGACATAGGCCTACGTGATTTTATCCGTGAATTGCATCAGAGGTTAATAGATTGTCGTTAAGAGAGATTGAGAGAGAGGAGAGAGAGAGAGAGAGAGAGAGAGAGAGAGAGAGAGAGAGAGAGAGAGAGAGAGAAGTGTTTCTATTCCGTTTTTGGTATTCATGGCACTGCGCTGCCTTACTTCTTGCCTGGCAGATCACACTCAGAAAGTATGTGTGAATAGTATATACTTTGAAGTATCTGCTTTGAAGTACGGTGTCCCACAGGGGTCCGTCTAGGATCCAGTTCTTTTTGTGCTGTTCTCGGCTGCTGCCTCTAGTATCATTAGTCGTAATGTGTTGCTATATGACAGCTTTGCTGATGGCATTCAGCTTCATCAGTCGGCCTTCATAGATGACACTGGTGCACTGACGCTCAGTCACAGGACTCCATTACTAATCTTAGGCACAGGATGAGTCTCAATAAGCTCAAACTTAATGATGGTTTGAAAGTCGGGTGACTGAAGGCGAAAATTAAAACAGTTGCGCAAAAATTAAATTACTGCGCTGCCCGAACGAAAGAACAAACAATTTTACTACACAAACACGACGCGTTTTGACCTGTTTGGTCTTTTTCGAGCAAGATGAAGCACGAGAGATCGTCAGTTATCTCTTTGAACTGTGGGAAGAATTTGGTCTTGGGTGAAGGAGAAGACCTCCGAATGGCCGAAGGAGAGAAAACACGGACCAAAAAACAAAAATAATGATGATATCATAATGATCATGAAATAAGGAAACTACACTACCACCACCACTACTACTGCTGCTGCTGCAGTTGCTGTTGCTGATGCTACTACTACTACTACTACTATTACTACTGCTGCTGCTGCTATTACTACTATTACTGCTGCTGCTGCTACTACTACTACTACTACTACTACTGGATCACGTGAGAAATCCGAGGAAGGTGTCAGGTGGGATGGCATTTGGCGCATGGCTTCTCTTGGCATCAGCTTCAATCTGAGACTGGTATATGATCTTTTGTCCTCGAATTCAAAGCTGACGAGCGATGGTCCACTCTACACATTCATACATGCAGTACGACAAGCCATGACGTAATGCTTTCAAGCTCTCCCTAGAATGTCTTCCAACTGGAGAAAGGAGAGTGGGTTAGAGGATTTTTAAACAGCATGGTTGCTGTGGCAACAGCCTTAGTGGTGATGGCGATGGTGATGTTAATGGTAGTGATGGTAATATCAATACTAACAATCGTATTAATGATGATAATGCTAACAACTATAGAGAAGGTAATAATGATGATACTGATAATTAAAGCATGATACAGAAATATATTTGTAAAAAAAAATAAATAGATTAAAATAAAGGTAACGATACTACTACTACTACTACTACTACTACTACTACTACTACTACTACTACTACTACTAACAATAATAATGATAATAATGATAATAGAATAAATAAATGAATAAAAAACAATAACAATATTTAAAAGTAATGATAATAGTGGTACTTATACTAATACTTAAGGGGTAAAAAAAAAAAAAAAAAAACAAGGGGAGGAGGGGGAGGGGAGGACAGGAAGAGCAAAGGGGAGATGGAAGGTATAAATTATGGGGAAGATGGAATCTAATAGGTATATCAATAATTATGATATGTATATCAATAGTTTTGATAATAATTGTGATTGTAACCATTTATAGTAATGATAGTGATGCTGTAGGAGGCTGGAAATGTGGTAAGTTGGAGTGTCAGAAATATTGTAAAGAATAATAATTATATTCATGACAGTATTAGTAGTAAGTATAACAATTGTAACGGTTATGAAGGTTTACAAAAAAAAAAAATTAAATCAAATTAATGAATTAATTTTATTTTCATTTTTTAACGAAGGTGAATATATGATAGTGCTGATAATGATGATGTGATGACACTGCTGCTGACAGCAATAATAGTAAAAGTAATAGTGCCGGTAATAGTAGGTGGAAAGGAATGGAGATGGCCAATGAGTAAAAGTTAATGGTGCTACTGGAGCAGGGAGAAGGTGGTGAGGGGAAATACTGTAATGCTACTATTATCATTAGGACATAATGATTATAAGCAGACTGGTAAAAATGATAGTGAAAGTAATGATAACAACAATGACATCAGTATTGTTGTAATGATGTAATGATGGTGATGATGAAGACAGTAATGATAATAGTGATATGATGGTGATAGTAATGATAGTAAAGGTATTCAGTAATATTGGTAATAAAAATATTAGGTGGAAAGGAGTTGAAAGCTCAACGAATAACAGCATCAGTACTGTTGAATGAGGATAATAATGATAGTAGTAATGATAAGTGCAGCAAACTAGCACAAATAGCAGTGACCGAAAAGGGATGGAACGATGAACGATAAAAGAGCTTGCATTTCTCTTTATACAAAAAAAAATAAGAAAAGAAAAGAAAAAAGAGAGAGAGAGAGAGAGAGAGAGAGAGAGAGAGTGTGTGAGAGAGAGTGTGTGTGTAATGTCCATTGTAATGCAGTGCCCTACTCATTGATCACCCCCACCCCACAAACACCACTAAATCTATCATTACTAGGGGAGGGGGGGGGGGGGTGAGTAGATTGATGCAGCAAGTGGAGAGACTGGAGAGTGTAAGGAAAGAGAAAAGGAAGGTGGCTGTAACTTACGTCTGAGGTAAACAGTGGGAGGTATGGTAGTATGTGTGTGTAGGTGGAGAGATATTGCAGGTTGGTGCTGCAGAGGTGGAAGGGTACATACTACTTTTGGGTGTTGATGCCATGAGGATGGAGGGTGCCGAGTTTTGCAATAAGATGAGATTCCTGCATAAGGCGCTCCAAGTTGTCATTCTGTGATTGTCAAAGTGCCAGGACTTTGACATGGTTGATGTTGTGTTGGGCGTGGTTGAAGTGTAGAGCGACTGATTTCGGCCGATGGTGGCAAATGTCAGCCAGGTGTTCAGAGATACGTGTTTCAAGTGTGCGAGATGTTTCACATACATAGATCTTACCACACAGCTGGCAGTGGATGGCGTACACAATGTTGTGGCTTTGACAGGAGAAAGTGCGTTTAATAGTGAATGAACCTTTAGGACCATGTAGGCTGGTGTCTGGTTTGGTGAGAGAGCAGATTTTGCAGTTGCGTTTTGAGCAGGGGAAAGTACCTGGTGGCTTAGTTGTGGAGATTTTGTTCAGCTTAGAGCGCACCAGTTGGTCTTTGAGGTTTTTGTCACGATTGACAGCGATCATCGTTTTGGTCTCAAAGGCAGGTTTATGATTTTCTACTATGTGCCAGTTAGACTTCAGGATCCTGCAGATGGGCAGAGTGTGAGGATGGAAGAGAAGGCAAGTGGGTGGGTCTGTCTGTCTTTTGTGAGGCTTAGTTGCCGGAGCAGATGTTCTGAATGTAGCTGTGGTGCGGCTGAGAGCATCATTAATGACGGCACTGGGGTAGCTGCGGTTGGTGAAAAACTCAGACATTTTGGCTGCTTGTACAGTGAAATCTCTTCTTCGCTGAAGCAGAGTCTGCATAGACGAAGGTATTCAGAGTATCGAATACTGTCTTTAGTGGATTAGTGGTGGGAAGATGTGTCGTCCAGGTATGAGTGCGCATCAGTGGATTTACAGAAGACTGAGGTTTTAAGTAGTCCATCTTTGAGGGAAAAAGTGATGTCCAGGAAGGTCATGTTGTGGCATGGATGTGGCTCCCAGTCCACCATCTATGTATCTTTTGTAGAGCTCTAGTGTTGGGCCAGTGTAAGAGGTTAGTAGGCGGTGTTCTAGGTGTCCCATGAAGAGGCAGGCGAAGGATGGTCCCATTTTGGTTCCAATAGCAACACCACTGATTTGTGAGAATGTATGGTTGTTAAATTCAAAGATGTTGAGGGTGAGGACTAATTCTGCACGTCTGACCAGTGTAGCTGTGGGAGGGTGTTGTTGGTTAGGGGGGCATCTATTAAGAAAGAATGTTAGGACCTTCAGTCCATCAGCACGAGGGATGGAAGTGTAGAGAGAGAGACAACATCAAGTGTAAAGAGGAGGCTGGTTTAGAAAGTGGGATCTGTGTTGTATGAATCAATCATGTTGAGTGTGTGTGGGTTGTGTCTTTCAGGTATGTGGGGAGGCCTTGTACTATGGGTTGGAGGAGAGAGTCTAAGTACTGTGAAATGTGTTCTGTAGGGCAGCTCTATGCAAATACAATGAGTCTGCGGGGTGCATTGGTTTTGTGTTTTTAGGGAGCAGGTAGAAGGTAGTTTGTTTTGTGTCCGTCATTATGAGGAGTTCAGCTGTCTTCGGTAAGTTGTTTGTTTGATTTCCTGTTTAGCTGTGGTTGAGATGAGTTTCTGGTGTTGAGGGAGGGGTGATGCTGTGAATGGTGTGTAGAAACTGTGTCTGACAGTTGTCTGTCTGCTTCTTTTATGTGGAACTGTTTGTCCCAGACCACCACTGCACCGCCCTTGTCTGCTGGTTTGATGACAACGTCTTGTCGTTGTTTCAGTGATAAGAGGGCTTTTTGTTAATCCCGTGAGAGGTTGGAATGGCGGACAGGTTTGGAATTCACTTTAACGATTTCTTTTCTGCACTTTTTGATGTAGAGTTCAACTTAATGGATTTACCAAGAGGTGGTTGCCGGAGTACTGGAGTTTGAAAAAGGTGGGTAAAAATGTCGGAGCTTCTGGTTGTGGGGCTTAGGTACATTGTCAAGTGCAGCCATCCATCTTAATTTTCTAAAGAATCTTTCAACATCAACGTGGATTTGATATTTATTGGTGGTAGGCTGAATGGGAATAGATTTCAGACCTTTTGCCAGAACTGACCTTTCATCATTGGTGAGAGTAAGATTATCAGGGATGCAGAGAGAACGAGGTGGTGGTTTGCTCATGGGTGATAGGGGGATCAGTATGGTGTGTACAGGAATCCGACTGGTCTCAGAACACTGAGGCACGCCACGTCGGATAGGTAGCTTCTCTGTTAAATTGTTGTAGAAACAAACGATCTGCTGCCGGTCTTCTAGGAATGGTGTGATCAGTTGGAAGGTATTTCCTGTTATATCGTATGATGATAAAAGCTTCCTGTATAACAATTTGTGGCCAATTGCATCAAAAGCCTTTGCACAGTCAACAAATTGTGCGCTACAATATCTATTTTCATTAACACTGGTTAGCCATTGATCAACTAGGTAAGTGCTGTATGACAAGAATGATTTTTCCTGAATCCCGACCGATTTTCGTTTAGTAGATTGTAGGAGTCAAAATGGTGGCAGAGATGTTTATTATGTTTTTCCCAAGGGCTTGGACAGAACTGGCAAAAAGGATTTAAGTCTGTGTTCGATGGCTCAGAGTTGTCTCCAGATTTGAAAATGGGCACCACTTTTGTGGCTTTGAACTTAGCAGGGAAGCGACATTTGTCAATGTGTAAATTATGATTATAGGTAAGAGTTTCACATGTAACAGGTTCGGATATTTTCAGAATTTTTCATCATTTTTCATCTATCATTCGTTGTTTAAAACAAGCCAAGAAACTGTTTTTATACAACCAACCCCTTGTTCTAACCCAAACAAAACGAAAAACCATAATATACACACATTAACGAATGCCTGTCCACGTGGTTTTTTCCCTCTCATATCCAGGTCAAACAATGTTTTGTAAGCTTCAGCGGGTAGTCGATGTTCTTCCATGCATGCCCTATATCTTTACACACTTTATATATGAATTTGAATATTATTATGGGGAAATCTACCAAGTTCCCCACACGTCAAGTCATTTGTAGTGTGTCTCTTGATGTTCAAAAACTGTTTCATAGCAAATAGTTGCAATTTCTCTATGTCGTGTCCCTTTCCAAACTCCAAATCTCAGCGCCATACTGGACAATAGGCTGGACTTGAGCATCAAACATCGTGGAAAACAGTTTCACTAATTTTCAAACTTATATACAAGAAACTTAGAATAGCCATAACAGCTCGCTTCCCTTTGTCCACCAAATCTTGGCAGGCAAATGGACTTAGTTTTGCTGAAAAATATGAACCCAGATATTTGTAGGCGTTCACAACTGCAATACCACCTTTTTGAAAAACTACAATATTTGTCTTATCCATGTTTGCTTTTAGATGTAATCTGTGCGCCGCTGAGTACAAATTGTTCAGCTGTTTTGAAGCCCTATAGTTATATAACAGTTTCAGATAGTAGAACGATATCGTCTGCAAAAAGCAAAATAAACATTTCAATCAATTCAAATGAAACACCATGTTTTCCCTTTTCAATGATTTATAAAGCTAATTCATTATTAAACAAAGAGAACAAAACAGGATGACAGACATCGCCCTGCTAAAACCCGTGTGTACGTACTCGTGAAATTTTGCGCCACAAAATTGTCTTGCTGTCTTGATTATTCTGTGTTGGTGGTGGAGGGAGGAGAGGGTCGTCTTGCTCCTGTCTTACATATACAAAGATAAAAAGATTATCTAGATATCATTTTCAACCTTACTCCACTTTTCTTCATATCAACAAGAAAAGACCTTTAGTGACGGGGAGGGATGGAAAGGTGACGGCAGCCTCGTATGTGGGTTGAGTTGAAAGTAGGAGAGGGGGGCAGTGTGCGACCACTGACAGGAGCAGGACGATGTTATTATTTTCTCTCAGTTCATGCCATCCTTTACACATGCCACGCTCACGCACGTTCCATAGCCCAGGGCAGTTTGAAATCACATTTTCATCATTCATACAGATGTTTTTCGTAGTCAGATCAAATGTGAAACAATGGGTACGAGCTAAGGGGTAGGGGTACGAATTATACTGTTTTCATGCTTGTTGGCATGACAGCATACCCGTCTGTATTCGGCGGAAAATAAAACAAAGCAAAAGCCAGCGGCGGCGGCGGGGAGGGCGGACGAGGGGGGAGGGGGCTGAGAAGACAGGTCAACTGTATTCAGCCAAGTGATTCCCTCCGTCCATAAACAACTAGAATGTTATAAATCATGTACTCCATCGTGTGTGCTTTTCAAAAAGTTTGCATAATTCAGCTTCGCAAGGACAGATTGGAAGAACAGGCTATGCCTGACATCTTAATCCTGATGATTGGATAAACTCTCTCTCTCTCTCTCTCTCTCTCTCTCTCTCTCTCTCTCTCTCTCTCTCTCTCTCTCTCTTCTTCTCTTCTTCTTCTTCTTCTCAAACACATTTTAACAGTTTGTAAAGGTATCCAATTAATTGAAAGCGAACATGGCAAAATGTGATAAAACATTGTTTAGGAAGGTCGATGTTTTGATGCACGAAAAAGGTGGATGCGTTACGGATTCGTAATACCAGCGATCCATGTCTACAAGTAATTTGGCATATATTTATTTCAACACGTTTAAGTTTCGCTTTTGCTGGGAAGATCTTGTAAGCAGGCTAAACGTTTTTGCTGTGCATCCGTAAAAAGCTGAGATTGTTAAAAAAAAAAAAAAAAAAAAAAAAAAAGTATCTCAGACGGTTTTTAAAGTTGCTCGATTCTGAAATTTAACTCATGAATTGTGAGGCCTCGAATCTGATGCCATATAAATTGATGCATGGAAAACGTGTCTTAGTGTTTCAATACAAACATCGACTGATTCAGCTTATGGGGAGAGTAGTTAACACACAATTCTTCTGTTTTCTGTAATTAGATACTGGCTGAATGATAACCCGAATGGCACCAACTCGATTATCACATTGAGTGAAATAAATGATAGGGCATCTAAACGCCAGGGGCAAAGGTAATGGTGCGGCTAGGGTAAGGCTGAAATCGTCCCGAATATGATTTCAGCTTTGTGTGATGGAATCAGAGTGAAGATAACACAAACCGTTTTATCCGTATGTTTTTGGCAAACATTGGTAGACTATTACTGGCAGAAGTGGAACTGCCATGTTGAAGGTGATTTTAAATCAACCGTCTTAATTCCAGTACGCTGTATTCTGTATTCTGAATTAATTGTCTATGCACACAAAAAACCTGGCATATCAAACACATGGTCACAAAATTCAGATTTGGTGTTTCGAATACTTGTGCACATTCTAACTGGTACAAGTCTTTGTATGACCGTCGTAATTTTACAAGTCCACTTTGAAAATGATGAAAGTAAGGTTTAGTTTGCTCGCCCTTGTCCGAAATTTTGAAGTTGTTAGAAATTATTTCTACATAAATCCTTTAGAAAGCTTTATTTCTTCCAATTAATTACGTTAATGGTATCTTCGACTGAAAGCATGTTAAAACAGTCCGCTCTGTATTTGTATAAACTATTCAAATTTTGAAATGATATATCAAGATTGTAAATGAAACATCATGATAAATTAAGGAGTTGATATTATGAATTGCGCTAATTGTCATGTCTTGACCTCCTTCTAAGGGGCTATGACCTTTATAAATATAAGCATTTGCATTTTCTCTCTCTCTCTCTCTCTTGTCTGTCAAGCCACATATAGACACAGACACACACACAACATACATACACGCACGCACGCACACACACACACACACACACACACACACACACACACACACACACACACACACACACTAACCACACACACACACACACACACACACACACACACACGCGCGCGCGCGCGCGCGCGCGCACGCACAAACTCACACACACACACACACACACACACACACACACACACACACACACACACACACGCATGAATAACATATGTGCACTGCACGCTTCCACCGTGGTTCACGAATGACAGGTCAATGATTCTTCCGATCTTCCGATCATCACCACTTTCATATTTTTTTGTCCTTTAAAAGCCTATTCTGCTGAGCCACCTCTATATGCGTCTGTCAGAACTCTTTGGGTATGCTTCCTCTACATACTCAAGAGTTACTGCTTTCCTCTCCGATTCTGACTGCTTTTAGCAAACACATTCGGTCATATTTACATTTGCAATCGTGTCAAAGTTCAAAGTACACATTTTTAAACAGAGAAAATAATATCTTATATGACATTTCCATTTAAACACCTGGTAACAGCACCAAACAATTATCAAATCAGTTGAATGTACATTTTGTGAGGTACGTTCCTCTTGAACCTCCAAGTAAGATATAAAGATCTTTTTTAAAGGATTCAAAGAGCACCACACAGCGTTGTATTCCCAACACCTCGCACACAACAAATGGCTGACCAACACTTCTAATGGGCATGACCATGTCTATGCAAATCACCACGCAGATAAGAAGAATCTATTGTTTGGCAATCGCCCAAGGGAAATATAACTGTTATTTGCAGGTGAAAATTGAAAGCTACGCCCATGCAGTTTCAAGCTGCACAGTTTCTAATGACGATAGCATTTTGCAAAAGGACGACAGGTGGCAGCTGCAGAAACCTGCGAACGGAAGTAATTGAAGCATGCACGATGAACGCAAAGCTACCCATTGTTGGCTTTTCATCGTTAATGATACATCAGTGATGTTCACACTGGGATATCATAATCGACAGAAGAAATAACACAGAATATAGTCAAGACAACAACAAGACAACAATGAATTTATTATGAGAGAGAGAGAGAGAGAGAGAGAGAGAGAGAGAGAGAGAGAGAGAGAGAGAGAGAGAGAGAGAGAGAGAGAGAGAGAGAGAGAGAGAGAGAGAGAGAGAGAGAGAGAGAATGTATGCAGTTGCACACACACACACACACACACACACACACACACACACACACACACGCGCGCGCGCGCGCGCGCGCGCGCACACACACGCACGCACGCACACACACACGCACGCACACACACACACACACACACACACACACACACACACACACACACACACACACACTGTATTTGTATCCACATGTTTAGTGGACACAGTTTGTTTTGGCATCTTGCATTGATGGGATGATACCTGACGAACACTGACTTTTTCTTTTTGTAGGATACTTTTTCCATTGCAGGCGATACACGAACCATGCAATTCACCTCCACAATTTCCTTTGACTGACGTAAGGAAGATTTGTTAGAAAATGAAAACATTATCAATGAGATGCACCAGTCACAGTTTTATTGCTTGGAATGATTTGTCTGATGTTTGAAATGTTCATACCTTCTTCTGGAGTAAGTGAGAATAATTATCCGATGCCATGCTTGCAGTTTCCTTACACAGCCGACACAGACAGAGGTCTGAGACAGCAGAGAGGGAGTGTAACCACTATCACAAGAGCAAAAAAAGACAGCACAGCTGTTTTATGAACAGTAGAAAAAGTGGCGAGTTTGGTCTTGATGACAGGCATTGTCTTCTGTAGGTTTGTCGATGCTTTTCTTCGCATCCGTTTTCATCACAGTGTTTTGCCATTCGTTCTTTATTAAAGCTTTTCTTGAAAAAAAAATGTGTGTGTGTGTGTGTGTGTGTGTGTGTGTGTGTGTGTGTGTGTGTGTGTGTAGATAGATAGATAGATAGATAGATAGATAGATAGATAGATAGATAGATAGATAGATATAGATAGAAAATTGTTTTGGGGGATTTCCATACGTCATTTTCATATTCAGTCTGTAATAATTTCTTGTGCATTCTGAATCAACAGAACTACTTAATCATCTGCGGGAAAATTGTGTTCATGAAACCTTGCCATTAGCAGATTTATTAACTTTCAGTAGATGTGTTCGCAGTCATGGACGAGGGGAAGCAGGGAGTCATGGGCGAGGAGAAAAGAATGGTGACAGTGGAGTGACAGCAAGAATAATGATGACTGAAAATAAGGCACTCGCTACTTATCCATCCAAATACATGCCAAGCAGGAATAGACTTTATTCGTGATTTTTTTTTTTTTTTTTCTTTTTAGCAATATGCTCAGATGCTCAGAACCGTTACAATGGTCTTAAATATCGTACAAAGCGTTCCACTGGGATATAAGTTTAACTTCTTCTTCTTCTTGCTATTGCTGTTGTCCTCGTTGTTGTCGTTATTACTATCATTTTGATCAACTGCACTTGCTATATATGAGAAGATGTTTTGACTGATAAAACTGCTTTAGCGTTCTCGTGTGTATTTTTCATGACATTGTGCTGGGAAATAAGTGTTGAACAAGCCTTGGTGTAAGTATCAACACAAGTTCTGTGCAAACATTGAGCGTTTAAACTGCCAGCGAGGCCACCAGTAAATGTTCGATTTTTAAAGAACTAAGATCTTTCGAAGTTTTTAAGCCAGAGCAAAGGAACATGTAGAACAATTTGTCGTTGGACTTCCACAAAGGAAAGAAGCAATGCCTGGCTCTTCAGCTCTAACACAATAAGTTGTAAGATCTCGTTCAGACAGAATGACCAGGCAACAATGCATTCACTCGTTTAGGATGCCGTTTCAAACTGCTCTGAACCAAAGGTGCTATGTGGCTTCTGCTCTTCGAGTCAGTGAACGTCCTTTAACATTTGGTTGTGAAAACAATATGATAACAAATGAAGTTACTGACCTGTTCATGTTTTTGTTATGTTTTTTTTCGTAGACGGCAAGGAGGGTTGTTGAACATTCCTATAAAAGAAGAAACATTTTTCTGTGATAATATTTCTAGTTTGGCAACGCTTTCAAGAGATTAAGAATCCATTTGATAGCTCTGCGTCTAGCCCATAGGCTCCTACTCTTTTCACAACATTGACAGTTTCATCTTGCATGGAAGATCCAAATCAAGTAAAAGCTGGAAGTTACTCAGGACCACCATGGATAGCAACAGAGTTTACTATAGGGTCAGGTCTGCTATTCCATCTCTAGTCAACTAGTACAATGTGCATTTAGGCGTATCTCTTGACCAGCTTTCAGCACACAGAATGTTTTGTTCCAGAATTACTTTCCTGCTTACCTTCCTTGACTGATGAATCTTGATTATTTCGTGCAAAATCGTGAAAATGTAGATGGCCAAGAATCGATAACGTTATAATACATGCGTCATAGAAGTCACAAAAATTAATTTGAATTATTCATCAAAACAGTATTGGATCTGAAACCCCATATTTTCCCTCAACTAAATTTCGCACTTTATATGAGAAAAACTGTTGGATCTTAAAACGTACATTAAAAGTAAATATTGTAAACTCTCATTTTGTGAATTGCGTATGCGTAGGATAATTTCCATACAAGCTTGCGGACTAAACGAAGTGCTTGACGATGCCAACCTCACTTCAAACGGTCACCTTCTTTGTATCACTGTTTCTCATTGTTCGATATTTGGGCTAGATTATCGTTCTACAAAATTCAGTCTTTTTTTAAAAAATTCAAATCCTGTTATTGGTTCCATTTCTAAGAGAAATGCGATAGATACTGTATGAAAAGTGCTAATCTGTAATCCATTTCTATAGAATATTTTCTAATCTAAAATTGGATCTAAAGCTTATGTCTGCAACCTGGAAAGGAGGAAAGCCAGTTGTGTCTTGTAGGCCTACTATGTTTTCAAAGTCAATGTTTCTCCACTCAGGCACAATCCTGCCAAATCACTTTTGTATGTAAGAAAAATGTAAAATGCTTGATATTCATTCGTTATTGAAATGCTTTATGCTCTGTGCATTTATTATTGCAATGCGGGAAAAGACAATAGAAACTCTTTAAAACTGGGTTCATTCTCTGACTTTAAACGCCAATAATTTGATACAACGACAGAATTCTGACTCATTTCCCGCTGAAAACCGGCACTGGGAGTGCCTGTGAGATAAGCACCACACACATACCGTCAGTTCGCGCCCGCCCGCCGACTCAGACACACCCAGGAGAGTGCTCTCTACCTAGTACCTAGTGCTACAAACTTTTCACTCTGATTGTATTTTTTCGTGAAGGATTATTCACAAATTGCTGTGGTGTATATTATGTATTATACTGTTCCATTCAGAAGTTTTAAAGTGGTGCAGTAAACATGTCTGATTGTGAAAGTGAATTTGGTGTAAAAAAATTCCCCCTCCTCCCCCATCGTGGAAGAGGAAGTTTCGCTCCTAAAAGAAGCTGACCCCGCCAATTCCTCGCTAGATACTGTCAGTGGCACCCTCAATAACTTACAGAGGAAATGAAACTTATGAAATGTGCTCTAAAGAATCTTCAAGAGGAAAGAGAGGGAAAAAGAAAGAGATGACCTGAGCCCCAGTCAGATGGAATGTGAAGGTAAAAGAAGAGAAAATAATCGGAGAAAGAAGATATGACAGACGACATGCCTCAGTCCTTCATCGATCTCATTTAGAAAGATTCAGAGGAAGAGGAAGATGATGCAACTGGAGAGGAGGAAGATGACCTCACTCTTGACCTTTTTGCTCCCCTTTTGGCTTATTAAAGGCTTCAGAAGAAAGGAACCACCGACCTTTGAAAACACGGCAGTTGTGTTTAAAAAAAAAAAAAACAACTACAGGAAAAAGTGGAAGATTCCAAATTGAAAGCCACATTGGCCAGATATCGCATTCCGGAAAATTGCCCTACCCTAGGAGTGCCACGCACTAACCAAGAAATCAGATCAGTTCTCTCCTCGTTTGCCTAAACAACAGATACAAGGCTGTGCAACACGCAGTGGACCATCGCACACGCAGCCCTGCTTTAGTGCAGTGCAGTAACCTTCTTGCTCAGGCTAGCAAAACCCACAGTTTGAACCCACACAAGTAATTACTATTTGGGCTTTGTAACCAACTCAAAAGAAATATCTGCAGATTAACAAAAAGATTATTGATTCGTGCGTTACACTATAGGTTAGTCGTGTGACACAAGGGAGCGTATTGACTGAACGTGGCCCAGGGTTTGAGTGAAAAATTTTAACAACACTGTTCACGCGATTTGAATATAAACAGGTTGACCTGTATCGGTGCGCACTCTGAGAATGGAACAGATGATTTAGATGAAGAAGAGGCGGACTGTGCCCATGATGATAAAGGCAGAGGCCTAACACATACAGAAGTATGTGAATTGTAGTTGATTGACCGGTACTCAAGCCGTAAGTATCTAATTTTATATTGTGAGAATCTAGATGATTCTCCATTTTGTTTTCAACGGTTTATTGTCGGAACCGAAACTATATTTGAAAAATTGAAGAGTTCAAAAATGTTAAAGTGTAATATGACTGCTAACTGGCTGGCAGTGTTTTGAACTCGTGTTTATCTGGTTTGTTATAGCTGGGCCGACTCCCCGTGCGGTAGAGGAAAGAAAGAGACTGGAGATCGGGCACTAAGGTGGATGGCCGGGGGCTGCGCGCGTTCCCGGGCCAAGCTCCGATCCGCGGAAGATCCAGGTTGGGCAAAAGTTTGTCGCCGACCAGTAGATGTGATAAGTAGTGGGCAGTATGGGATCCCCGCACAGAGGAAGCCAGTTCCCGGACACCACAGAGAGTGTGTGTGGACACTTGCAGTGAGTAAACCTGCAAAATCAGTATTGAGTGCAAAAGAAGCGTGCTTGATTGGTTGCACCAGCTGAAAGACAGATTATGAAAATATATATAAGCTTTGATTGATGCCAGAGTAAAGAACCCCATGGGATTTTAAAGATTAAGGAGGGGATGAATCAAAATTGACCTTTGTTTGCGCCTTATGTGTATGGAGTGGATGCAGTTGTGTGCGGAGGAAAGACGTCATGTTCGTGTGTGTATGTGCGTGCATGCATGGATATCGTAACGTCTGACAGTGGTGACCCCGACTTGGAACTTGGTTTTTTGTTTCGTACCCCCTCCCCTTGGTTGTGTGTCCCACCCCATTTTGAATTGGAAAAAAAAAATGATTTGCTTTTTAAGGTATTAGTGAATGTTGTGTGGGAACAGTTGATTATTACGTACAATTACCTTTTCTATTTGGATACATCTCCCCCCCCCCCCCCCCCCCCCCCCACTAATTTTCTTTATATTGTAAAATTTCCATTTAAACCCCTCCCCATATTTCCTTTCTTGATTTATTATTCAGCAATTTGAACAGAATTTGCTGTGAAATCCCCTCCTCCTTTTGTATTCCCACGTTTTTTTTTTTTTTCTACTGAGTATTTTTAAGGATTTTCACCCCCCCCCCCCCCCCCCCCCCCCCCCCCCCCCCCCCCCCTCATTATACCCTCCCCAGTACTTTATCAATTTTTTTTTTTGGGTATTTTCTTGTTTAAACCCCTTCTTGTACTTATTATTAATTGCATAAATTTGATTCCTTTCATTATTTTGAATCAGTTCTTTATATTGTATCCATTTCCTCCTGATTTTTTTTTATTTCAAATTTTGAAATAATTTTGTTTTGTAACCCTCCTTTATTTTTTATTGCACTTTGATTTATACCTACCCCTTTGGTTTTTTGTTTTTTTTTTTGTTTTTTTTTTTCTGGAGTGGCAAAATAATTTTTTTTTTCTTCCCCAACCCCACTTAAGACTTAGTGTTTCACTTTTCATACCCCCCCCCCCCCCCCCTTCAAAAGTGTCCCTATGTAACTTTTGTGTGTGTGTGTGTGTTTTTTTTTTTTTTCCTATTCTAGTATTTTGTGCTAGTCCCGTCTCCGATTATACGGGTGGGCTGTGCCAGTAGGGTAGTCCAGAGGGCTTTTTCTAATTTCTAGTCTTACTTTTCTTACTGTCTTGGTGATTTCCACTCTGTCTACTTTTGCTGTTTTCTGACTTCATTCTCTCTCTATTTCGTCTTTATCAATAGGCACCTATCTAGTTTGAAAATTTTTCATTCTCATTTCTTAGGTAGGGTTTCTGATAGTGATTGTGTATTATCCCCCTTTTTTAGGTGTTTGTCTTTTCATTGTTTTAATTAATGTTGTTTTAAGATTTTTTTTTTGTATGTGTATGTGAAAGGATTGTTGAGTGAGTGCCTCTTTTTCTATTTCTACCTCTGTTTTGTTAGGGCATTGTTGTTCCATAGGCTGGTGAGCTTCACCTTCTCTTGCGGGTAGCAAGGGGGCATGGCGATGGGAGACGCTTAGCCTTACGTAGTTTTTTTTTTTTCGTTTCACAACCTTTTTCTTTCCTATTATTTGAATTCGATTTTTCTCCTTCCCCTGGCCACTGATTTGATCCAAAAGGGTGATCATTTTTGGAGGCCTGTCCAAATAAACAATTTTTTTTTTTCTTGAAATTCTTCTTGGTTTTGCTGTTTGAAAACATTTTTTTTTTTTTTTTATTAGTGTGTATAGGAGTGATTGGATTTTGGTGTGAGTGGAAGGAAATTTTACACTGAAACTTTAAATTCATTTTTCTTTTCTTTTTCAAATTTAAAGTAAATTTTCATTGTTCTTTCTTTTTCATAAAAATTTCATTTTTTTTTTTTACTATCTTAGAAAAAAAAATTTTCATTCAAAATGTCGGCCTTTGAGACCTACCTGTCTCAGGGTAAGACGTTAGGCCTTGATGGGCCGGAGTTGATTCAATATGTCAAACAGTGTGAGGATCGCGCTGAGCGCGCAAGAGAAGGGAAGAAAAAGGATAAAGAAAGGGAAGAAAAAGAAAAGAAAGAGAGAGAGAGAAAGAGAGAGAAGAAGAAAAAGAAGAAAGAAAGAGAGAGAGAGAAAAGAGAGAGAAGAGAAGAGAGAGAGGGATGAGAGCAGCATGAGAAGATTAAAAGCCATGGAGTTAGAGTTAGAAAATAAAAAAGGCAGATAGGGAGTTTGAGTAGAGAGTAAGAAGCTTTCACTTGAAATGGGAAAATTAAAAGCTTTTGGTGTAACAGACAATGGTTCTGCGCAGGGTTCTGGTGATGCGAAACCTGTTTCTGGTCGTTCTCCTATATCCCCAAGATGCCTGTCTTTGATGAAAACAAAGATGAGATTGATGCATTTTTGTTTAGATTTGAGAGTCATGCTACTTCTTGCGAGTGGCCCAAAGATAAGTGGGTATTGTATATTGCGTCTCTTTTCAAGGGCAGTGCGTTGACGCTGTATCATTCTTTGGCAGCGAAGGATACTTTAACATGGGATGAACTTAAGGATGAATTACTTAAGCGTTACCGGTGTACCGCCGAAGGATTTCGCGAGAAATTCCGTACCGTGCGTCCGGAGAAAGGCGAGTCATTTCCTGCGTATTTGATTCGGTCTGCGCATTTTCTTGATCGGTGGATTGACTTGTCCAAAACTAAAAAGGATTATGCGGAACTTCGTGATCTGTTTTTGCGTGAGCAGATTTTAAACAGCGTTTCAAAGGACTTGGCTGTTTTTCTAAAAGAAAGGTCGGTTGCGAGCGCTGAAGAAATGTGCGAGCTTGCGGAACAGTACAGGACTGCGCATCCTGATCGGACGTTTGCCCGCAAGGGAACGGACACGGTTTTTGATGTAAATGTCGCTTCCTTCGCACATCACCAAAACAGTGTTGGTTCAGACCGTGGATTTGGCTCTTGGCGTTCAAATCAGAACCGTAATCGTTACCGTGGAGGTCAAATCTGCTACCGGTGGTGGTCAGCAGTCTGGGTCATTTGGGTGCAAATACCGGTACACCTAGAGGTGGTCAAAACAGCGTCTAACTCTCGGTATCCGCGTAACCGTGGCCGACAGCGC
>JADBJO010006781.1:0-7500 GCA_016801955.1 Conus betulinus
GCGGTGATGACGTTGCCTACAGCGCCCGTCGTGAGCAGTGTGTGGGCTGTGAATCGCCCTTGAAGGGAGGCCTTGCGCTCAAGTGCAGAGCTGTATCGTTGTGAGCAGTGTGTGGGCTGTGAATCGCCCTGAAGGGAGGCCTTGTGCATCAAGTGCAGAGCTGTATCGTTGGTGAGCAGTGTGTGGGCTGTGGAATCGCCCTTGAAGGGAGGCCTTGCGCATCAAGTGCAGAGCTGTATCGTTGTGAGCAGTGTGTGGGCTGTGAATCGCCCTTGAAGGGAGGCCTTGCGCATCAAGTGCAGAGCTGTATCGTTGTGAGCAGTGTGTCGGCTGTGAAGCGCCCTTGAAGGGAGGCCTTGCGCATCAAGTGCAGAGCTGTATCGTTGTGAGCAGTGTGTGGGCTGTGAATCGCCCTTGAAGGGAGGCCTTGCGCATCAAGTGCAGAGCTGTATCGTTGTGAGCAGTGTGTGGGCTGTGAGGCGCCTTGAAGGGAGGCCTTGCGCATCAAGTGCAGAGCTGTATCGTTGTGAGCAGTGTGTGGGCTGTGGAAGCGCCCTTGAAGGGAGGCCTTGCGCATCAAGTGCAGAGCTGTATCGTTGTGAGCAGTGGTGTCTGTTGTGAGGCGCCTTGAAGGGAGGCCTTGTGCATCAAGTGCAGAGCTGTATCGTTGTGAGCAGTGTGTGGGCTGTGAAGCGCCCTTGAAGGGAGGCCTTGTGCATCAAGTGCAGAGCTGTATCGTTGTGAGCAGTGTGTGGGCTGTGAAGCGCCCTTGAAGGGAGGCCTTGTGCATCAAGTGCAGAGCTGTATCGTGTGAGCGTGTCGTTGTGAGCAGTGTGTGGGCTGTGAAGCGCCCTTGAAGGGAGGCCTTGTGCATCAAGTGCAGAGCTGTATCGTTGTGAGCAGTGTGTGGGCTGTGAGGCGCCTTGAAGGGAGGCCTTGTGCATCAAAGTGCAGAGCTGTATCGTTGTGAGCAGTGTGTGGGCTGTGAAGCGCCCTTGAAGGGAGGCCTTGTGCATCAAGTGCAGAGCTGTATCGTTGTGAGCAGTGTGTGTGTGGCGTGAAGGCGCCCTTGAAGGGAGGCCTTGTGCATCAAGTGCAGAGCTGTGCATATCGTTGTGAGCAGTGTGTGGGCTGTGAGGCGCCCTTGAAGGGAGGCCTTGTGCATCAAGTGCAGAGCTGTATCGTTGTGAGCAGTGTGTGGGCTGTGAGGCGCCCTTGAAGGGAGGCCTTGTGCATCAAGTGCAGAGCTGTATCGTTGTGAGCAGTGTGTGTGGGCTGTGAAGCGCCCTTGAAGGGAGGCCTTGTGCATCAAGTGCAGAGCTGTATCGTTGTGAGCAGTGTGTGGGCTGTGAAGCGCCCTTGAAGGGAGGCCTTGTGCATCAAGTGCAGAGCTGTATCGTTGTGAGCAGTGTGTGGGCTGTGAGGCGCCCTTGAAGGGGAGGCCTTGTGCATCAAGTGCAGAGCTGTATCGTTGTGAGCAGTGTGTGGGCTGTGAGGCGCCCTTGAAGGGAGGCCTTGTGCATCAAGTGCAGAGCTGTATCGTTGTGAGCAGTGTGTGGGCTGTGAGGCGCCCTTGAAGGGAGGCCTTGTGCATCAAAGTGCAGAGCTGTATCGTTGTGAGCAGTGTGTGGGCTGTGAGGCGCCCTTGAAGGGAGGCCTTGTGCATCAAGTGCAGAGTTTGTGTATCGTTGTGAGCAGTGTGTGGCTGTGAGGCGCCCTTGAAGGGAGGCCTTGTGCATCAAGTGCAGAGCTGTATCGTTGTGAGCAGTGTGTGGGCTGTGAGGCGCCCTTGAAGGGAGGCCTTGTGCATCAAGTGCAGAGCTGTATCGTTGTGAGCAGTGTGTGGGCTGTGTGAGGCGCCCTTGAAGGGAGGCCTTGTGCATCAAGTGCAGAGCTGTATCGTTGTGAGCAGTGTGTGGGCTGTGAAGCGCCTTGAAGGGAGGCCTTGTGCATCAAGTGCAGAGCTGTATCGTTGTGAGCAGTGTGTGGGCTGTGAAGCGCCCTTGAAGGGAGGCCTTGTGCATCAAGTGCAGAGCTGTATCGTTGTGAGCAGTGTGTGGGCTGTGAAGCGCCCTTGAAGGGAGGCCTTGTGCATCAAGTGCAGAGCTGTATCGTTGTGAGCAGTGTGTGGGCTGTGAAGCGCCCTTGAAGGGAGGCCTTGTGCATCAAGTGCAGAGCTGTATCGTTGTGAGCAGTGTGTGGGCTGTGAAGCGCCCTTGAAGGGAGGCCTTGTGCATCAAGTGCAGAGCTGTATCGTTGTGAGCAGTGTGTGGGCTGTGAGGCGCCCTTGAAGGGAGGCCTTGTGCATCAAGTGCAGAGCTGTATCGTTGTGAGCAGTGTGTGTGGCTGTGAGGCGCCCTTGAAGGGAGGCCTTGTGCATCAAGTGCAGAGCTGTATCGTTGTGAGCAGTGTGTGGGCTGTGAGGCGCCCTTGAAGGGAGGCCTTGTGCATCAAGTGCAGAGCTGTATCGTTGTGAGCAGTGTGTGGGCTGTGAGGCGCCCTTGAAGGGAGGCCTTGTGCATCAAGTGCAGAGCTGTATCGTTGTGAGCAGTGTGTGGGCTGTGAGGCGCCCTTGAAGGGAGGCCTTGTGCATCAAGTGCAGAGCTGTATCGTTGTGAGCAGTGTGTGGGCTGTGAGGCGCCCTTGAAGGGAGGCCTTGTGCATCAAGTGCAGAGCTGTATCGTTGTGTGAGCAGTGTGTGGGCTGTGAGGCGCCCTTGAAGGGAGGCCTTGTGCATCAAGTGCAGAGCTGTATCGTTGTGAGCAGTGTGTGGGCTGTGAGGCGCCCTTGAAGGGAGGCCTTGTGCATCAAGTGCAGAGCTGTATCGTTGTGAGCAGTGTGTGGGCTGTGAGGCGCCCTTGAAGGGAGGCCTTGTGCATCAAGTGCAGAGCTGTATCGTTGTGAGCAGTGTGTGGGCTGTGAGGCGCCCTTGAAGGGAGGCCTTGTGCATCAAGTGCAGAGCTGTATCGTTGTGAGCAGTGTGTGGGCTGTGAGGCGGCGCCCTTGAAGGGAGGCCTTGTGCATCATCAGTGCAGAGCTGTATCGTTGTGAGCAGTGTGTGGGCTGTGAGGCGCCCTTGAAGGGAGGCCTTGTGCATCAAGTGCAGAGCTGTATCGTTGTGAGCAGTGTGTGGGCTGTGAGGCGCCCTTGAAGGGAGGCCCTGTGCATCAAGTGCAGAGCTGTATCGTTGTGAGCAGTGTGTGGGCTGTGAGGCGCCCTTGAAGGGAGGCCTTGTGCATCAAGTGCAGAGCTGTATCGTTGTGTGAGCAGTGTGTGGGGCTGTGAGGCGCCCTTGAAGGGAGGCCTTGTGCATCAAGTGCAGAGCTGTATCGTTGTGAGCAGTGTGTGGGCTGTGAGGCGCCCTTGAAGGGAGGCCTTGTGCATCAAGTGCAGAGCTGTATCGTTGTGAGCAGTGTGTGGGCTGTGAGGCGCCCTTGAAGGGAGGCCCTTGTGCATCAAGTGCAGAGCTGTATCGTTGTGAGCAGTGTGTGGGCTGTGAGGCGCCCTTGAAGGGAGGCCTTGTGCATCAAGTGCAGAGCTGTATCGTTGTGAGCAGTGTGTGGGCTGTGAGGCGCCCTTGAAGGGAGGCCTTGTGCATCAAGTGCAGAGCTGTATCGTTGTGAGCAGTGTGTGGGCTGTGAAGCGCCCTTGAAGGGAGGCCTTGTGCATCAAGTGCAGAGCTGTATCGTTGTGAGCAGTGTGTGGGCTGTGAGGGCGCCCTTGAAGGGAGGCCTTGTGCATCAAGTGCAGAGCTGTATCGTTGTGAGCAGTGTGTGGGCTGTGAAGCGCCCTTGAAGGGAGGCCTTGCATCCAAGTGCAGAGCTGTATCGTTGTGAGCAGTGTGTGGGCTGTGAAGCGCCCTTGAAGGGAGGCCTTGTGCATCAAGTGCAGAGCTGTATCGTTGTGAGCAGTGTGTGGGCTGTGAAGCGCCCTGAAGGGAGGCCTTGTGCATCAAGTGCAGAGCTGTATCGTTGTGAGCAGTGTGTGGGCTGTGAAGCGCCCTTGAAGGGAGGCCTTGTGCATCAAGTGCAGAGCTGTATCGTTTGTGAGCAGTGTGTGGGCTGTGAAGCGCCCTTGAAGGGAGGCCTTGTGCATCAAGTGCAGAGCTGTATCGTTGTGAGCAGTGTGTGGGCTGTGAAGCGCCCTTGAAGGGAGGCTTGAAGGGAGGTGCATCAAGTGCAGAGCTGTATCGTTGTGAGCAGTGTGTGGGCTGTGAAGCGCCCTTGAAGGGAGGCCTTGTGCATCAAGTGCAGAGCTGTATCGTTGTGAGCAGTGTGTGGGCTGTGAAGCGCCCTTGAAGGGAGGCCTTGTGCATCAAGTGCAGAGCTGTATCGTTGTGAGCAGTGTGTGGGCTGTGAGGCGCCCTTGAAGGGAGGCCTTGTGCATCAAGTGCAGAGCTGTATCGTTGTGAGCAGTGTGTGGGCCAGTGTGTGGGCTGTGAAGGCGCCCTTGAAGGGAGGCCTTGTGCATCAAGTGCAGAGCTGTATCGTTGTGAGCAGTGTGTGGGCTGTGAAGCGCCCTTGAAGGGAGGCCTTGTGCATCAAGTGCAGAGCTGTATCGTTGTGAGCAGTGTGTGGGCTGTGAATCGCGCCCTTGAAGGGAGGCCTTGTGCATCAAGTGCAGAGCTGTATCGTTGTGAGCAGTGTGTGGGCTGTGAATCGCCCTTGAAGGGAGGCCTTGTGCATCAAGTGCAGAGCTGTATCGTTGTGAGCAGTGTGTGGGCTGTGAGGCGCCCTTGAAGGGAGGCCTTGTACATCAAGTGCAGAGCTGTATCGTTGTGAGCAGTGTGTGGGCTGTGAAGCGCCCTTGAAGGGAGGCCTTGTGCATCAAGTGCAGAGCTGTATCGTTGTGAGCAGTGTGTGGGCTGTGAAGCGCCCTTGAGGGGGCCTTGTACATCTGCAGAGTGTATCGTTGTGAGCAGTGGGCTGTAGCGCCTTGTGCATCAAGTGCAGAGCTGTATCGTTGTGAGCAGTGTGTCGGCTGTGAGGCGCCCTTGAAGGGAGGCCTTGTACATCAAGTGCAGAGCTGTATCGTTGTGAGCAGTGTGTGGGCTGTGAAGCGCCCTTGAAGGGAGGCCTTGTGCATCAAGTGCAGAGCTGTATCGTTGTGAGCAGTGTGTGGGCTGTGAAGCGCCCTTGAAGGGAGGCCTTGTGCATCAAGTGCAGAGCTGTATTCGGGGTTACTGCTTTACCGACAAGCTGAGATGGAATTTAAAAAAAAAAAATGAGTCTGAACCATGAAGACTGGTAGATCAATGGACAGTCAGTAAGACAGACGGAGAGAGACAGACAGGTAGATAGGTAGATAGATAGACTGGATGGATGTATATAGATATAAACATCGAATGATCGATTTATTGATTGATTAACTGGTTGACTAACAGTCGATCCATCGATCATGTGATTGATAGATATATGGATATCCATCAATGGGGTAGTTTTTAACATTGCAACATTACTATAGTCACGATAGTGAGTATGTGCATGAGCGCGCGCGCTGTGTGTGTGCGTGTGCGTGTGTGTGTGTGTGCGGGGGGACGTGTGTGTGTGTGAGAAAGTGTTGCATGTGCTTGGCACGAGGGCTTGGACTTAGGTAGCAAACAGAAATCGAATCCTTATGTCACAGGAAAAGTGAATCAGCTAGCGTTTGCGAGCAACTCGTCCCCAGTCTGCTTGGTCTGCTGTCCCTGCTTTTCTACGCCAGAAACCCGCTCCCTTTGACCAACCAATCAGCAGCAATCTTACATCTCATTGACAACCAATCAGTAGCAATCTTACATCTCATTGACCAACCAATCAGTAGCAATCTTACATGTCATTGACCAACCATTCAGTACTAATCTTACATCTTATTTGGCCGGGGTTATGCGAGGTACTTTTCCACTTCAAAACAGAACGTGAAGGTTGATGAGGTTATGAGAGGTACGTTCTGTTTGACGTCACGCTCATTTCCGGTGACAGGGCAGACGGCAAAGTTTCCTAGGATAGTGGGGAGAGAGGATGTCACCCCACACTGATACCATCAGAAGAACATGTGAAAATAACTACAAATTTCCATCATTACATGAGCTCAGGACCTGGCCATAGTGTGCCCATGAGGTTGGTGCTTTAATCATCTGAAATCCTCACAAGTCCAGACTATAAAATTTCATAGGAGATGACTCATTTCACTGCAAACAGCGCTCCCAATTGATAACGCTATCTGCAAATGAGACCGGTCATCTGGAGTGTTTGCTTACCTGGTGGCGCAACAGTCTGAAATACATATATTTGTGCCAGAGTTCTATGTCTCGCTAACCGGCAGACCTCGTGTTATGTTCCTGTCCATGTTCTTGACCTGTGTCCGCTCAACAGCTTGTAACCTCTATAACTGCAGACAACCTGTCGGTATTATGCTTATATTTGCGGCGGTTTAATGGCGGTTTATCCGTATGGTTATGTACTGAAACGACATGGGGATACAAGGACAGAATGTGTGGATAGATCTTCCCCTATCTTCTTTGTCTCTGGCTCTAAGAGTACAGTTAATCATTCTGTATATTTATCTGCTTGGCTGATAATGCCTGTCTGTCTGTCTGTCTGTCTATTTGACTGTCTCTTTGCATGTGTGCGTGCGTGCGTGCGTGCGTGCGTGCGTGCGTGCGTGTGTGTGTGTGTGTGTGTGTGTGTGTGTGTGTGTGTGTGTGTGTGTGTGTGTAGGGAGATGGGAAGTCAGATGCACAGAATAGAGGAGAGAGAGAGAGAGAGAGAGAGAGAGAGAGAGAGAGAGAGAGAGTCATAAACGTTGTATGTTTTTTTTTTTTTTCCCGCAAGAAACAATTTAATCAGGGCGAGACATGGCACGATGATCTATTGTGACGTGGTCTGTAAGGCAAAAAAGAACTAGAACTTTATTATACTGATTTATCTATATGAAGCCCAACGAGACATGGCACGATGATCTATTATGACGTGGTCTGAGCTGGCAAAAGGGGTACCAGAACTTTATTATACTGATTTATCTATATGAAGCCAAAGAAGCAGGTCAGCGTGAGGTAGAACTCAAAAGAAAATGTAATAAATGAAGCAATGAAAGGAATGAGTTTGGATAAAGGTGTTGTGTGTGTGTGTGTGTGTGTGTGTGTGTGTGTGTGTGTGTGTGTGTGTGTGTAGGAGGGAGAGAGGAGAGAGAGAGAGAGAGAGAGAGAGAGAGAGAGAGAGAGAGAGAGAGAGAGAGAGAGAGAGAGAGAGAGAGAGAGAGAAGGAAATACTGCTTTCAGCATGGTTGTCTCTTGTATGTCATAGCCCTGTCTGAAGAGGGTTAGAACCGGTTTATAGCGTTACGGCTTCGTTGCTGACATTCTAACCGAGAGTCTTCAGTCCCCCCCCCCCCCCCCCCCCCCATCCCTCCCCCCTGTTCAGTGTCTCTAGAGGTGTTCTCTCTGTTAGTTAATGAGTCTGGCTGGACCGGCCCGTGTAGCAAACACTACCCTTCACTTCTTTGGGCCCCCTTCGTACTGCT
>JADBJO010006781.1:20000-30000 GCA_016801955.1 Conus betulinus
AGCTTTTAATTCCATTTACCCTTTATCAGCAACCTGTTGAGTCTATATTGCTTTGTTTATGCATTTTTTGTTTACAATGTGTGTCTTATTCAGCACAATGCTTCACTCCATGTCTCTGATCAACACCACTTTTTACCCCATGTGTCTTTTAATCAGCATTATTTCTTTTTACCCATGTGTCTTTTAATCAGCATTATTTCTTTTTACTCCATGTGTCTTTTAATCACATTATTTCTTTTTTACCCCATGTCTTTTAATCAGCATTATTTCTTTTTACTCCATGTATCTTTTAATCACATTATTTCTTTTTACTCCATGTGTCTTTTAATCAGCATTATGTTTTTTTTTACCCATGTGTCTTTTAATCAGCATTATGTTTTTTTTACCCCATGTGTCTTTTAATCACATTATTTCTTTTTACTCCATGTGTCTTTTAATCAGCATTATTTCTTTTTACTCCATGTGTCTTTAATCACATTATTTCTTCTTACTCCGTGTGTCTTTTAATCAGCATCATTTCTTTTTTACCCCATGTGTCTTTTAATCACTTTATTTCTTTTTACTCCATGTGTCTTTTAATCACATTATTTCTTTTTACTCCATGTGTCTTTTAATCAGCATCATTTCTTTTTACCCCATGTGTCTTTTAATCAGCATTATTTCTTCTTACTCCATGTGTCTTTTAATCACATTATTTCTTTTTACTCCATGTGTCTTTTAATCACATTATTTCTTTTTACTCCATGTGTCTTTTAATCACATTATTTCTTTGTTACCGCATGAGTCTTTAATCAGCATTATTTCGTTTTTACCCCATGAGTCTTTAAATATTATTTCTTTTTACTCCATGTGTCTTTAATCAGCATTATTTTCTTTTTACCCCATGTGTCTTTAATTTTTTAATTCAGCATTGTTTCTTTTTACCCCATGTGTCTTGTCATCACCATAACCTTTCAGTCCATGTGTCTTTTAACATCAACACGTTATTTGATTAGATGTGTCTTTTACTCAGTACACGTTACAGCAAACTTGTAGCCTACTGATATGTCTCTATTAATCAGTTCGATTCTTCCAGATAAGAATTTCAATTACACACTACTTTTTACTCTGTCTGGTTTACTCAGCACAGGGTTTAAACTCCTACTTCTTTTAATCAGCACATTTCCTCTTTTAAACCATTTGTCTTCTAATCAACACAGGTTTTTATTTTTACTGGCATGCGTCTTTAAATGAGCACAACTTTTACTACATGCACTTTGTTTGGAGATATGTCTTTTCAGCCAGCAAAAATGTTTCACTACATGCTGCCTTTCAGTCTGTACAACTTTTAATTAAGACATGTGCCTTGTAATCAGTAACCACCAACACACACCTTCTTCGTTTTTTCCTGCATGTGTCTTTTGTTTATGTCTCTTACACCAGCGGTGCATTTCATTCCACGTGTCTTGAAATCAGCAATATAAAAAATACAAAAGATCCTTTGATTGACACCACCTTTTATGGTAGAGGCCTTTCAATCATTTCAGTTTCTAAGAATAACAATTCAACACATATGCCTTTAACCAGCTCAGCTGTTCAAACAGCAGCATTCAACGTTCCGTGCGAACGTAATAGAAATAAGCACAAACTTTACTGTTACGACACTAAAACGCTAACGAAACAGCCTGGAAAAACCCGCCTACGTATGTGGAATTGGTAAATAATCTCTTTCACTATGTCCCCTAACACCCGCACATTGTGCTTTTATGGCCAAGCAGACGGTGTAGCATAAGTATGGCTGAGATCACACGCACAAAAGCCTCGTTGATGAAACTGAGGATGAAGCTTCATTCAGCTCTGACATCGACAGCTGGGCTGTATCTAAAATAATGTCACTGCCAGTCTTGTGGTACTTGCAGTGGAATCTGGTTTCATGCCAGCCATACCTGGCACTGGCTGCAAAGGACAATGCAAACCGAGGCTGGTTGTCAGCAGAATTTAGTCATGCAGATACCAGCAGGTGAATGGACTCCCCCCCCCACAATCTCTCTGATTCCAGCAACAACTGTCCGCCACCATCCAGCGATGCGATCTGTTGGGACACTGAAGCATCTCTGTTGTAGTATCTGTCCACTTCCCTGTGGGTTCTTCAGGTTTCTTTCGGCATCGTTGTGTTTTGTTCACGGTGTTTATACGTCAGAGAATGGAGTCATGTGTGTGTGTGTGTGTGTGTGTGTGTGTGTGTGTGTGTGTGTGTGTGTGTGTGTGTGTGTGTGTGTGTGTGTGTGTGTGTGTGTGTGTGTGTGTGTGTGTGTGTGTGTGTGTGTGTGTGTGTGTGTGTGTGTGAGTGAGTCAGTGAGTGAGTGTGTGTGTGTGTGTGTGTGTGTGTGTGTGTGTGTGTGTGTGTGTGTGTGTGTGTGTGTACTTGCGTGTGTGTGTGCGTGCGTGTGTGTGTGTGTGTGTGTGTGTGTGTGTGTGTGTGTGTGTGTGTGTGTGTGTGTGTGTGTGTGTGTGTGTGTGTGTGTGTCGAGACACATGGAGCCAGAGAGAGAGAGAGCTACACGTACACGCACGCACGCACGCACATTTTCATTAGCTAATACAGAGGCAAGCATAAAAGTAGGGCGTTGAGACTATGGTCAAAAGGTTAGATTTATTGTTCAAGTAAATGTTTAAGTATTGCTGATTTGAAGGACGGCAGTGATTGACATTTTTTTGGCAGACGGAGGAAGAAGAGAGTTCCACACAGATGGACCAAAAAATGCAAAACTAGATTTGAACAAATCAATGCGGACACGTGGTAAAATGTAATTATTTGAATCATATCGCATTGTTGCCATTTGGATAAACTCAGCAAGATATGTTGGCGCCATGTTTGCATGGACTTTAAACATTAGTACTGCTTTATTATAGGTCAGTTGGCTCTGCAGTGGTAACATCATTAGTTTTGCGAATTTGCTCGTGGTCGAGAGAGACTTGTCGGGAAGAATCAGCTTAATTCCCGTCTATACATAGAGTTGATCTTTTTTATGTGATGTTCACCGGCACCACTCCAGACAGTGGACGCATAGTTGATGTGAGAAAGGCAATGGGCTTCAAAAAAATAATTCCGGATGTGTGGTTCAACATAATAACTGAGTTTATGGAGTAAAAACAAATTGCGAGCCAAACTGTTGCAAACATGATTTATATGTGATTGCCATTTAAAATTCTCATCGATGATCACGCCAAGACACGATGTTCGGTAACCTGCTCGATCAAGGTTTCATTCATTTTTAGGCTCAACATAAGATGCTGTCGTTGATGTTTCTGTCTCGATGTTAGGACCATACATTTTGTTTTTGTGCGGATTAAGGACCATTCGGTTTTGGTTGCACCATTCTAAGACATCCGTTATACTTTTTGTTGTAACGATATTTGTACAGATATGATGTTTGTATCACACTACAGTGAAGAGAGCTATCGTCAGCGAACAGATCACAGATGACATCATTGTGAGATATGTGCATCGGTAGGTCATTTATGAAATACAGAAGAGAAGAGGTCCAAGGACAGAGCCTTGCGGAACACCGCAGCTCACTATTCCTTCAGAAGAATAAGTACCGTTTAAGTAAACACGCTGGGTCCTATTTTCAAGATATGACTGAAAGAAGGTGACTACTGCCGGATTTTGAACATATGCAGTAATTTTTTTTAATAATATGTTGTGGTCTACTAGATCAAAGGCTTCTTAAAATCGAGAAAAAACAGTTCCAGTGAGTTTTCTTTCGTTGATGGCTGATAGCCATGTATCACATAGGCGTGTCAAGGCCGTGTGGCATGAGTGATTTCGACGAAAGCCTGACTGAAATGGGTGGAACAGTTTGTGATGTTCCATATGTTTAGTTAGGTGTTTGTGAACATGCATCTCAATAGGTTTCGATACAACGGATAAAAGAGATATTGGTCTAAAATTGTTTAAATCAGTGAGGTCTCTTGATTTGGGTAAGGGAATGACTTTTGCAGCCTTTAGACCACATGGGAAGACATTCTGATCAATGCACAAATTATAAACATACGTAAGGGTATCAACAATGTAAGGTAGAGCAAGCTTGAGTATAGAAGCATTTAAGTTATCTGGACCCATTGCTTTTTTTTTATTTTTAAGTTTTGAAATTAGGAACCAACTTCATTAATAGCAAGCAAGGGGATGCTGCTAATGAATTTCTTGTATTTAATCGTTCTTGGCAAAACGACTGGAGAACAGCTGGAGTCTCATATCGATTAAAAATGTAACATTGGCAGCTGTCTGTACCGATTCGGTTAAATGAAGGAAATGATTGTTGAAAGTGTTAGCAGACCACATAGTCGCAGTATTATCGGATTTCTTTTTTGACTTGTCAGTTATTTCATTAACAGCACGCCATAGTGATGCTGTATCCCTGTTTGCGTTTATCAGTTTCTTGAAATGCTCAGATTTTGATTTTCTAACTAGATCTGATACTCTGTTTCTCTGCTTTTTATATTCATCTACTTTTTTTGCGGTTTTAAGTGCATCCCTTAGTGCCATTTCTATAATAATGTCTTTTGTCAGCCAGCTGGGAAGTACTCTGTGTTTACCCTTTTTCTTCTAAGTGGGGCATGTTTCAACGATTGAGAGAAAGATATTATACCAGGTATTATACGCTTCATTTGGATCTGTGTAATTGAGTACACTGTAGAAAGGAGCTAAGCTTAAGTCGAGGAAAAATTCATCCTTACTGAAATTTTTTGAGCAGCGATATTGAATGGTTGTGTGGCCTTTATTCTGTTGCTTTGGAAGTTTACAAGACCAAGTGCACAAAATGAGACAGTGGTCGCTTATGCTTTTGTTGCCCACAGTTATATTGGATACCATGGCTTTGTTGTTCGTTGTAGATATGATCCAGCAATGTAGAAGATGTCTTTTTGCGATTCTAGTTGGATTATGAATAAGCTGATGCAAGCCAAAGAGTGTGGTGGTCGCATCCCAGGCAGGCTGCCGTTTTAACAGATCAATGTTAAAATCACCGAGAAGAATGACATTTGGATAGCTCTATATACCTCATCCATCATGCGTACAAAGTTGTCATACCAGAGGAAGGTGGCAGCGGGATTCCTATACATATATCCAACTAGAAGAGGGGCTGAGTTGGAGGGTTTTACCTGCAGCCACATGCATTCAACATTATCAGGCTCAAGGTCACGCCGCCTTTTTGTACAGTGAGCGATGCTTTGATGAATGTATATTCCGAGTCCTGTTTCACCAGAGTGATTTGCATCGCGTCGGACAAAGTTATAGTTAGTTATGGATAAAGCTGTATCAGTGAAACGGGAGTCAAGGCGAGTTTCACTGAGACCAAGCAGATGAATAGAAGGGGATTCGTTTAGAAGAAAACAGATATCATGAATCTTATTTGGTAGATGATAAACATTTAGGTGACCAATGCGTAATCCAGTATCAGTATTAATTACATTACAATGGTCCATTGTATTAATTCTAGAGCAAAGTCCTGTGCAATAAAACAAAACAGATATACTGTTACAACAACAATTAAAAATATAAAATCAGCAATTATAAAATATCCAAAGAACACACAAAGTTCAAAAAGCAGGGCAATGAAGTTCAGTCCAAAGGACAATCCAAGTATGTGTATGATAACAATAATCAGGAAAGTATGACCAACCAAGAAAAATGTCGCTTTCAAGCTGTCGGGTCACAGTAGTACAGTCATCCAGTAACAGTAACTAAGCAATACAGGGGGGAACAAGACTCACAGGGGGGGGGGGGGGGGGGGAGGTAGGGAGGAGGAGTCAGCGCGTGGCGCGGGGGAAGGTGGAGGTGAGACGGAGCAAGCAGGAGGGGAAAGAAGACACGGCTGGGGGGGGGGGGGGGAGGGGGTGGAGCTGAGCGGCTGGGGATGGGTAAATTTGGGCGGGAGGAAGGGTAGGCAGGAAGGTTAGGCAAGGGCTCAGGCCTGCACTTGGAAGGCGAGGCAGTAAGCTGTTATCTGAATTCCAGATACCGGAATTTCTGTTAAGCAGGGGGAGAGGGAAGATAAGGATGCATTTGTGTCCAAGGATTGAAAGGCAGAGGAGGGGAAGGGGGAGAAAGGCCACATGGGGGGAAACATCGGCATTGATGTAATGGGAGGTCTGTTAAAGTACGGCATGGGTGGCATTGCATGGCGGGGAAAGGTTTCATTAGAAGAAGAAGAATTGGATTCCTGGTGGACACTTTCAGGAGCATTGTCCAAGTGACTGTTTGAACTACGTTGAACTGTCTCTGGGGGTAAATTTTGTAGGACAGGAATCGGGACGATTTCTTACTGATGGGGGGGTACATGGCTGCACACTCCGACAGAACTCAATAGGGACAGGCTGCTTTGCCACCCGCTGCACATCCTCTCGTACTGCACAATCTCTGAGGGCAGCAGTGACGTCAGTCACCATCGCCCCAGGCATTGTGCGTACATGGGTGAGCCCCCGTCCTGTCCAGTCTCTGTCGGTCAATATACTGAAGGTTAGAATCCCCCACAATGAAGTTGACAATTTTGCCTTTCGGGGGAAGACGGATCCTGAACTTTGGGTTAGTTTGATTGAGCTGTCGGTCAGAGACTGCTGTGGTATTACCTATGACAGGGGTGGAGTCAGTCTGCTGTCTGTCAAAGGCTGGTTTTGTTGTTGGTGACAGTGACGGAGTCGGTCACAGCGTGACTGACAGTTGTTCTTTGTCAGCCGTAACACCACTATGCTTAGTACCCACGTCGCTAGATTGTTCCAGTTGTTTTAGTTCTGGCTGCGATGACTTTTTTGATGACTTTACAGTGGACGTGGTATGGTGTTCACAATCACGAGCTGATTTCAAGAGGTGCTTTTGACGGTCAGACACACTGTCAATCAGCTTCGTTTGTTCTTTCAGCTGATTGCGTAGTGTGTTGCACTCATCTTGCAGACTGTCAATTTTCTCCTGCATCGCCCGTTTTAAGATCCTCAGTTTGTTGTCAATCTGAGTTTTAATATCTGCATCAAGGCTTTTGATGCAAGATATACAGACAGATGCAGTGAAAGAAAGAGAGCACTGGATGCAATTCATAGCTTCTGTGCTTGTACTGGCACTGGTGGTGGTGGGGTCTCTGTGTTGTCAGTAGAAGTGGTCCGCTCTGTGGTGGTTGTGTGTCAGTCTGACTAGTAGTTGTTCTGATCTCCGGGATAGTGTGGTCAGTGTCCACTGGTAATTGTTCTTATCTCTGGGGTAGTGAGATCAGTGTCACTGGTAACTGTGCCTATCTCTGGGGTAGTGGGGTCAGTGTCACTAGTAGTTCTTCTTATCTCAGGGGTAGTGGGGTCAGTGTCACTGGTGGTTGTTATCTCTGGGGTAGTGGGTCAGTGTCATTAGTAGTTGTTATCTTTGGGGTAGTGGGGTCAGTGTCATTGGTAGTTGTTATCTCAGGGGTAGTGGGGTTAGTGTCACTGGTAGTTGTTATCTCTGGGGTAGTGGGGTCAGTGTCACTGGTGGTTGTTATCTCTGGGGTAGTGGGGTCAGTGTCACTGGCAGTCTCTGTGACATCATTGTTGACCTCACAGGACTGTGAATCAGACAGTGATGCAGACTCTGTGGTGACAGGCATGATGACGTGGGTGGCTGGCTGTATCTCCAAGTTCAACGATAACGGGGCCTTCACACTGAGTTCCTGCATTGTCCTGCTGGTCACTGTTGGCATTGTCCTCAGTGATGTAGCCCAGCGCCCTGTGCTCGTCCCACACATGGCTGGCATCCATACCAGAGTCCTGGAGTTTGCCCACAATGGCACACAATATTTGAAATTCAGTCTTTGCCCATGTCTCACACTTAAACCCCTGGACTAAGCATGAGCCAGCACCCTTTTTCCTTGTTATTTTTTTTTAGGAAATAAAGTGTTATAGTAAGACATTTTTCAGTGTCATGCTTGTAGATCTGAACAAATGTCTTCGCTAAATTGTATTTCGAAACCTCCTCACAGCACAGCGGTACTTTGATAACTTTATTACCCTCATCCCTGTCTTCCCATATAATATTGAGAGAGAGAGAGAGAGAGAGAGAGAGAGAGAGAGAGAGAGAGAGAGAGAGAGAGAGAGAGAGAGAAGCTGTCACTGAAAAGAATTTTGAGAGAGAGAGAGAGAGAGAGAGAGAGAGAGAGAGAGAGAGAGAGAGAGAGAGAAGCTGTCACTGAAAAGAATTTTTTTTTTTCTCAGCAGCAAAGGCTTTACTCAGGACGAGACGTAACGCTATAAGTTACAGTGACGTGATACATATTTGCTGACAGGGAACTAGTTTTATTCGATACTGATAAGGTGTTCAAGGATGAAGACTTTCTCTCAGACTGATATTTATGTGTCTGGACGTCTTCACCGAATTCGGCCAAAGACAACAGAAAAAGACGCGCAAAGGCAGTATTGTCATGAAAGGTACATAGAACAACATCTGGGACAAAGGAGTGTGTGTGTGTGTGTGTGTGTGTGTGTGTGTGTGTGTGTGTGTGTGTGTGTGTGTGTGTGTGTGTGTGTGTGTGTGTGTGTTGTGTTTGTGTGTAGGCGCGCACACGAAAGAAACGATGCCTTCAATGGATTCTTTTGTGTCTGCTAATCCTGTCTCAAGAGGCTTAAACCAGTGCGTAGAGTCACGTCTTTGTTGTTGACATTTTAATAGAGAGCCCGCAGTCTCTTCCCTCGCTCTTCGTTCTGCCTCCGGGTCTCTCCTCTCTGTTAGTAATGAGTCTGGCACTATGGGTCTGTTCAGAGCACTGTACTCTTCTCTTCGATGCACTACATTCTTCTTTTTAATGATAATCCTTTTTCAAAACCATGTAAGAAATACACAACGTAGACTACGAGCAAAAGACCAACAGAAACTACTCCATGAGTGGTTCATTAGCACAACTTTTGACACTGTGTGTTGTTTGATCGGCAAAAAGTTACTCACCTTTGACACTGAGCGCTGTTTGATCAGCAAAAAACTTACTCATCTTTGACACTAAGTGCTATTTGATCAGTGAAAACTTATTTTTGACACTGAGCGCTGTTTGAGCAGTAAAAACGTTCTCACTTTTGACACTGAGCGCTGTTTGACCAGTAAAAACTTACTCACTTTTAACACTGAGTGCTGTTTGATAGCAAAACTCACTTTTGACACTGAGTGCTGTTTGATCAGCAAAAACTTTGTGTCTTTTAACGTCAACACATTATTTGATTAGATGTGTCTTTTACTCAGTACACGTTTCAGCAAACTTGTAGCCTACTGGCATGTCTCTGTTAAACAATTCGACTCTTGCAGTCAAGTGTCGCAATCACATACTACTTTTTAGTCTGTCTGGTTTACTCAGCTCAGGTTTTAAACTCCTGTTTCTTTTAATCGGCCCATTTCCTGGTGTAAACCATTTGTCATCTAATCAGCACATGTTTTTTTTCTCTCTTTGTATCACAGGCATGCGTCTGTAAATGAGCTGGAATTTAGTACCTCTACTTTATTTGGAGGTATGTGTTTTTCAGCCAGCAAAACGTTTCACTACGTGCTGTCTTTTAGTCTGTACAACTTTTAACATGTGCTTTGTAATCAGAAATCCCCAACACACTCACACATTTTATTTTTTGCTGCATGAGTCTTCGATTACTGTATCTTAATAAAGCGATGCATTTCATTCCACGCATCTTTAAATCAGCAATATTCAAGAAAAATCCAGATCTCTTGACTAACGCAACCGTTTATGGCAGAAGCCTTTTAATCATTACAATTTCGAAGAATAACCATTCATCACATATGCTTTTTTTACCAGCTCAGCAGCATTCAACTTTCCGTGCGAACGAATTAGAAATGAGCACGAAATTACTGTTACAATACGAAACGCTGCCGAAGTCCTCTAACACCTGCACATTGTGGTATCATGACCAAGCAGACTGGTGTAGCACATACGGCTGAAACCACTCACACAAAAACCTCGTTAATGAAACTGAATATGAAGCTTCTTTCAGTTTTTGACATCGGCAG
>JADBJO010006781.1:37500-42500 GCA_016801955.1 Conus betulinus
TGTGAAGGAATCCAACAAAAAGCTACATGGGTTCCTCTTGCAATTAACATGTGTATCATACAACTTATCTCTATGATCATTCAGGTCTTGTGTGCAAGGTGAAAAAAAAAAAACAAAAAAAAAAACTTTAATGCCTGAAGAGCTGATTTAGAATCAACACAGAACAGAATTGGAAATATTGTTTTTGGAAAGTTTAAAAGGTAAATTAAAGCCAGGAGTATCGCTGTTAATTCTGCTGTAAATATCGATTTGTTAATTCCGATATAAAATGATTTCTCTACTCTTAAGTCTGGTATTAAGAATGCACAACCTGTTTGTTTATCAATGCACTAACCGTCTGTGTATATTTTCAAATAATTTGAATAATGGTAACATGTTTATGTTTTCATCTTTTTTTTTTCATATTGGTATTTCAATATCAACATGTGCTTTATATAAAGCTCCCATGGTGGTATAGGAGAAAATAACGGTCTAATGGATAGAGCATCTTTATCGATTGAAACTCCGGAATCAGTAATACTTTTTGACGTGTACGTGCCAGAGTTTTTTTTTGAGAAGCTATAGATGTTGCTCTTTTAGGAAAAGCAATATCTGACCTCATTTTATTTTAGAACTAATGTGCGTTTATTGGCTGTACTCTTGATAACAAATTTACAACATGCTAACTCTCTCTGTATTCATCTAAGGGAAGCATCTGCGCTTCATAATACATACGAGAAGATGATGCATGTACTGGAAGGCCAAGTGCTAATTTCAATGCCTTGCATTCAATACTTTCAAGCTTTTCAAGGTATTTGGGAGCGCTAAAGATTACTTCTTGGGCATATGTTATTTTCGACCTCATTAAAGATCTACATAGAGTTATCAGTGTAGATGAATTCTGTCCCCATTATTCTTTAGAGATAATTTTAAGGAAATTTAATATTTTCCTCGCCTTTGTTAATAAGTATTCAATATGAGTGTTTCATGATAGTTTAGATGTGAAATGGACTCCTAGGAATTTAACTTCTGTCACATATTTAAGAGGTGTTTCGCCCAATGTAAAAAAAACAGGCAGTTTTTTTTTTTTTTCTGGATTATTACCACTAATGAAAAGAATCATATTTGTTTTTTTTTCAATAGATAGTTTAATCCATTTAACTTCATGTATTCCGCCACCCTATTTAGTTCATCTTGATAGATCTTTCTGACGAAATTCATATCGCGCTGTGGATTTTTCTTTTTCAGAGTTAATTCCATCCACATGCAAATGTCGTCTGCATATGGAACGAGAACTACCTTTTTAGATACCTTATTTGGCAAATCATATACAATAACAGTGAGAAAAGAAGCGGAGCTAACACTGACCCTTGGGGGATTCCCATTGACAAAGTTCTACTGGTGGAATATGTTTTTCCTACTCTTGTTTGTTATAACCCTATCTTTCAGAAAGCATTTAACATAATTGTATACATTTCCTGATAGTCCAATATTTTAAAGTTGGTGTGTGTGTGTGTGTGTGTGTGTGTGTGTGTGTGTGTGTGTGTGTGTGTGTGTGTGTGTGTGTGTGTGTGTGTGCGCGTGTGTGTGTGTGTGTGTGTGTGTGTGTGTGTGTGTGTGTGTGTGTGTGTGTGTGTGTGTGTGTGTGTGTGTGTGTGGGTGTGTGTGTGTGTGTGTGTGTGTGTGAATGCCATACATCTCCATATGGGAGACTGCAGGAGTCATCAGTTTTGTCAGTTTTTCTTCTCGTTAGTAATTCCAGATTAGAAAACTCCTGTAGTTCCAGTTCCAGACCAGTGACTGTACAGAACAATGTTGGATCGTTTCCAGCTATCCTGTCCCTGGGGACTGTACACAGACTCCTGTAGTTCCAGACCAGTGACTGTACAGAACAATGTTGGATCGTTTCCAGCTATCCTGTCCCTGGGGACTGTACACAGACTCCTGTAGTTCCAGACCAGTGACTGTACAGAACAATGTTGGATCGTTTCCAGCTATCCTGTCCCTGGGGACTGTACACAGACTCCTGTAGTTCCAGACCAGTGACTGTACAGAACAATGTTGGATCGTTTCCAGCTATCCTGTCCCTGGGGACTGTACACAGACTCCTGTAGTTCCAGACCAGTGACTGTACAGAACAATGTTGGATCGTTTCCAGCTATCCTGTCCCTGGGGACTGTACACAGACTCCTGTAGTTCCAGACCAGTGACTGTACAGAACAATGTTGGATCGTTTCCAGCTATCCTGTCCCTGGGGGACTGTACACAGACTCCTGTAGTTCCAGACCAGTGACTGTACACAGAGAACAATGTACAGAACAATGTTGGATCGTTTCCAGCTATCCTGTCCCTGGGGACTGTACACAGACTCCTGTAGTTCCAGACCAGTGACTGTACAGAACAATGTTGGATCGTTTCCAGCTATCCTGTCCCTGGGGACTGTACATAGCACTGCTACCCCCCTCCACCTCCACCTTTCCCCTTTCCCCTTCCCTGTGAGGGCGTGGTGCCATCCCCACCCACTCCAGGCCCACGGACGTGCTGTTCCTGTTCAGTGAGAGGGAAGGGCCATGGAGGGAGGGGGAGGGGAGGGGGAGGCAACGGAAATGCTGTTCCTGTTCAGTGAAAGGAAAGAGATGGGGAGGGGGAGGGGGAGGGGGAGAGCCAACGGAAATGCTGTTCCTGTTCAGTGAGAGGAAAGGGATGGGGAGGGGGAGGGGGAGCCAATGGACGTGCTGTTCCTGCTCAGGGACAGGAAAGGGATGATGATAATGATAATGATGATGATGATGATGATGATGATGATGATGATGATGATGATGATGATGATGATGATGATGATGATGATGATGATGATGATGATGATGATGATGATGATGATGATGATGATGATGACACAAACAACTCCCATTAAAGCAAAGTAAGTATTTTTCTTGTGTCATCGAAATTGATTTCATTGTTGTAACATACATATGTGCAGAAGCAAATCAACAGGACAACTGTGTCCTCGACATTGATTTCGTTTTTTAATTGTCGAGGAGTGCATAGATTTTAGGAACACATGATACGAAATGTATCAGCAACATCGGGAAAGATGCAGAAAGTGTTAAGGTGAATGAAATGCTTAGTATTTTAAGGAAACATTATTTGAAATCGAAAAAGACAGAAACAAACGAACTTGTGGGTACTTTGGTCCTTTCGACTGACAAAACGTACATCGCGAAAATTAAACGCCCTGTTTAGTTTATAAATAAATGTTCAACGCCATTGGCAGTACACAGGAAGGAATCAATGGACATGATCATCATGTGAGTATGCACCAAAATATAGGCGTCATTTCACAGTGTTCAGTGGTGACTTTTGATACAGCTTACACGAGATGCCATCTACAGGGCCAACTACCGACTACAATAGGTGTATCGGATCATCCAATGTAGCAACAGTGTATCGGATCATCCAATGTAGCGTAAAGGAACGACCCCCTTCGGAAGTCTCAGTAAACCTTCCAGAATGTGTGTGGATGTGGAGCCATGAAAGGCGTGTTTTGTGGAGAGGACAACAAACACCTGCTTGGCGGGGTATGGGAGGCCACAGAATCTACTGATGTTTTTCTGTGTGGTGGCTAATGAGTCAGAATCTGCTAATGTTTCTGTGTGGAGGTTAATGTTTCTGTGTGGTGGCTAATGGGTCGGAATCTACTAATGTTTCTGGGGGGAGGGGGGGGGGGGTCGTTTCTGTGTTGGCTAATGAGTCATTAAGAAAGGCGAGGATGTCATCATGGAATCTGATCTGGTCTGATCGTTCTTTGCCCTTCCTCTCATAACGACCAGTCATCGACAGTCCTGAGAGAGAGAGGGCTGCAGACATCTGCACTGCTGGACAGGGCATTTGGCAGCACTCTCAAAGACCTGTCCATGAAGCGCATAGAGGTCGATTGTGTGGCTCCAGTCTTTTCAACAGAGCCCGTGATACACTAAGCAGTACTGGGTAGGTACCACAGAACCGACGCTCCGCGAGTTAGTGTCACTAATGGGCCTGGACCATTACGACCTTTCAGCCTCAGCCCTGACACGAGCCACTCAATCATGGTGGTCTGATTGACATGATTAGAAAGACGGGGAGCAAAAGGAGGCAGTCCCTTACAGGTTGGCTGTACGGCTCACAGTGTCCTACACGCTTTACTCAGTGCCGCTCTTCATATACAGTCCCGTACAGATTGGCTGTGTGGCTCACAATGCTTTACACAGTGCAACCCTTCATATACAGTCCCGTACAGATTGGCTGTGTGGCTCACAATGCTTTACACAGTGCAACCCTTCGTATACAGTCCCGTACAGATTGGCTGTGTGGCTCACAATGCTTTACACAGTGCAACCCTTCATATACAGTCCCGTACAGATTGGCTGTGTGGCTCACAATGCTTTACACAGTGCAACCCTTCATATACAGTCCATTGCAGTTTGGCTGTGTGGCTCACAACGCTTTACTCAGTGCAGCCCTTCATATACAGTCCCTTACAGTTTGGCTGCGTGGCTCACAGTACTCAGTACAGCCCTTCATATACAGTCCCTTACAGTTTGGCTGCGTGGCTCACAGTACTCAGTACAGCCCTTCATATACAGTCCCTTACAGTTTGGCTGTGTTGCTCACAGTACTCAATGCAGCCCTTCATATACAGTCCCTTACAGTTTGGCTGTGTTGCTCACAGTACTCAGTACAGCCCTTCATACACAGTCCCTTACAGTTTGGCTGTGTTGCTCACAGTACTCAGTACAGCCCTTCATACACAGTCCCTTACAGTTTGGCTGTGTGACTCACAACGCTTTACTCAGTGCAGCCCTTCATACACAGTCCCTTACAGTTTGGCTGCGTGACTCACAATGCCCTCCAACGCTTTACACAGTGCAGCCCTTCATATACAGCAGCATCCGTCATCAGCGTATTTACAGCCATATAGGGTGTGTGTGTGTGTTGGGGGGGGGGGGGGGGGGGGGGGGGGGGGGGGGGGCTATGAGAGAGAC